>JAOXYI010285579.1:0-10542 GCA_028566495.1 Lithophaga antillarum
TTTTCTATACTTCAATTATATGTTTATTTCAGGTTACCAGGGACCAAGTATAAGTAAAAAAATCCCTCCCCCCAACCCCCCCCCCAAAAAAGCTGGTGGTGGGGGATGGGGGCTTTGCGGCTACAAGCCCCTGTGGTATCGCCCACAGTTCGATTTCCATAAACTTCATTGTATTAAACAATAGCAAAGCATTGAATCTGTATGTGTAAGACTTCGGGATGAATGATATTGTTATGCTGTCCACGTGTTATACTTTTGCCTGCTGAACTCTATATTTTTAAGATTTAAATAACCTTTAAACTCGGTGGAAAGTGTAGATACACGTACATTTGTATTAACCCAATTTATTTTTCAGTGATTTTTCGGAATTATAATGGATCGTCTTCGGTGTTTTCAGCAATGGAACCTCGTCTGTCAAATTAGTACTACGTTTTCACGGATATTGACGAAATTTAATAGAAAATAACAGAATGAAATGTAAGTGCATATTCTCAAGACTTTCTGTTCTAATAATTCTTTCCAAGTTATGTATTATCCTTAACTGATTTTTCGAGTGCTTAGTCCACTAAAAAATCTCCTACAATTTTCAAACGATATTTATAAGACTTGGTGGGAAATAACAGTATCCGGTATAAATATGAGTAATTGTCCGGAATATTTAGTCAAATTATTCTTTGTGAAGTAAAGAGTTTTTTCCATAATTTTGAAAAAGACACTTTAATGTATACTTCGGAATGTGACATTCCAACAAGTAACACCATACACAGTCAAATAAACTCATGAATTTTCCCTCTTCTCAAAAGTCATGAGATTGACGACGGATATGGGTGTCAATGCATGGCTTTTCAAGTTAAATTTAACTGCGAGCAATAGCGAGCGGTTAAATTTATGTATACAATGCTCGACAATGGTAAAATTTGTAATAAACCATGGGTTGGTATAACTTATTTCGATTCTAATACGGTCTTTTTACATCGCAATTTACCTGAACTGACTGCAGTTATGTAATGCAATTTTGGCAAGCGTCTTGCAATTTTTGTGCACAATAGGCATTACGACGTTATTGTTTAGCATTATGACATCATCAGTGTTTGCAAGTCGTGGTTTATTGATAATTTTACTATAGGTTTATTCCAATGATGTCTTAAGCAGCCATATTAGAATTATAATGTAACCTAAGTAATCTGACCACTCCTCTAGACTGGATGTTTGATCCAGAAAGTTGCCGGTTTCAAGAACTTTCACTATATTTGGAAATGTACGTTGTCGAAGTGTAAATATTATGTTTTGCTTGCATAGTTACTTTGAATACACAGCAATAAAATTCAGGTCCATTAAAAAATCCGGTACTAAACTACATACGTACAAAATGCACAGAAAATCAAACCTTGCACCAGAAACCAAGAAGAGTCGGGAGAAGACAGAAATTTAAACATGCAAACATCAGAGGGTGGCACCCACGGGATCGCGTATATAAAGAGTATCGAATTAAACTGTTAACAAGAAAATAAATTAAGCTGTCTGAAAGACCGCAAACCGGGTTTTTCCTGTCTATAGTATCAGCACCCAAATTAAATCGCGTATTGGCAGTCATGTTGTTCTATGTCGTAGTGGTCATACTGACATGGTAGAACTTTGAAAAGTTGGGAATCTGAGAATTTTATGACTAGTAAATAATCCTTAAGTTTCATTTCGTTATGTCGAGTGGGCGCTGAGATAAAGGTTACCCCAGCAAGTTAACAGAGTATTGACAATCATATTTGTTCCAAGTCCTGGCGGTCATATTTGAAACTTTAGAATTTTGAAGTTGGGAATGGTAGTATTTAATTATAGGTAAAATAATTCTCAATTTTTAAGATATATTGAGCAGTTGCTGAGATACTGGTTAACGCCAGACATTTAACGCAGTGTTGGCAGCCATGTTTGTTTTAATGACCATTTCTGATACTCTAAAAGTTTGAAAATTGCTAATCTTGCTATTTGATGATACGCAACATAATAATCAAGTTTCATTATGATAGATTGCGTGGTTGCTGACATACAGATTACCCCCAGAAAATTAATGCATTGTTGGCAGTTATGTTTGTTCCAAGTCCTGGCAGCCATCTTTGACGTCGTACAATTTTGAAAATTTGCAAACCGTAGTTTTTTTATAATAAGTAAAATAATGCTCAAGTTCATTAACATATGTCAAGCGGTTGCTGAGATACAGGCCACCCTAGATAGTTAACGCAAAATTGCAGACATATGTGTTCCAAGTCCTGGCGGTCATATTTGATATCGTAGAATTTTGAAAAAAAAGACTGTGAATCTTAGTTTTTCTGATAAGTAAAATAATCCTCAAGTTTCATTAAGATATGTCGAGCGGTTGCTAGGATACAGGTTATCCCAGAAATTTAACGTAATATTGGCAGCCATGTTTGTTCCAAGTCCAGGTGGCCATATTTGATAATGTGGAATTATGAAAATTTACGAATCTGACTTTCTTATAATAAGTAAAATAATCCTCAAGTTTCGTTAAGATATGTCGAGCGATTGCTGAGATACAGGTAACCTCAGAAAGTTAACATTAGGAGGACTTCCTCCTGGTCGCCCGCCCGACAGACATCACCAATCCAATAACCGGAGTTTCAGAGGCAAAACTATGAATAACAGGATCTTCTATGGAGACATTAAACAAATATTAGTTATGCATCGGACTTACTGACAGAAAATTGAACTGAGTAAAAGTAATTTGCTGTACTTTTCTTACATTTCTGTCGCTAACATGTAATTTTCAAATGACACAGTACATTTTGATATTTTAACTTTAATCTGAATATAATCTTCGAAACTAGAAGAGCTGTTTTAGTGAACTTAAACATATGTCTCCCCTTCATTTTAAGGATAGACATCACCGCTTCAAGTAGCTAAAAATACAACAGTATTTAAATTATATTAATTTCAGTGATAACTCGACTACAAAGTTTACTTCCAAATCTATAAAGTCCCCTAAAAATACCCCGAACTCCCTCTCATTAAACAAAAGTTGGGCAGGTGTTCCCTGTACCCAGCCTAACCCGATTGGTCTGCGAGGCATAAGCCCAAATAAAAAAGCAGAAATCATAAAATGGTATTTTAACCAAAGTTATACAACATGCAGATATATATCCCTTTTGGACCTCTGTTAACACCAAGAATCCCAATTGGGACCCTCAGTAGAAAACTGCAAGGATCCCTATACCCAGTCTAATACAGCCAGATAAGGGAGGACAACCCCCAAACCCAAATGGGACCCCTCATTTAAAAAACAGATTGGGCAGGGGTTTCCGTACCCAGCCTAACCCGGATGGTCTGGGAGGCACAAGCCGAAAGAAGCTGAAATAAAAGGTATTTTAACTGTGGTTATACAACATGCAGATATATATCCATTTTGGACCCTTATTAACACCAAGAATCCCAATTGGGACCCTCAGTAAAAAAACTGCAAGGATTCCTTATACCCAGTCTAACCCGACTGTTCTAGGAGGCTTTAGCCCATAGAGGAAAGCTGGAAACAAAAGCATTGGACCCCTAACAGTACCTCAGAACCCATTTGGAACCTGAGGATCGTGGTCATACTGTGGTTTTGTTTATATGCGACACTCTTCAACTTCATAATGCATTTGGCATCAACGTTCATGAAGCTATGTAAAAAATTAAAAATGTTATGATCCGGATAAGAACATGCAACAAAAAAATTACAAATTTTACAATAAAGGTCAAGGTCAAAGGGCAGCATTTTTTCTATAAAACACTCTGCAATGTCATAATACATTGGGTGAAACGTTTCATGAAGCTACGTAAAAAGAGAAAACAGTTCTGCCCCGGATTTTGAGAAGAACTACGACAAGAACATGAAGAGGAATTCATACTTAAACAGTATGTCTACTTCGGTGAAGAGGAGACATAATTATGATCCATAATGTGACAACAGCTTATATGTATACAACAATAATTGGACCTGTATCATTATATCATAAACATCGACATCGACTTAAAAGTAACATGTCTAACAGGGCGAAAGGTTACAAGACATAAATTGCAATCGAATAAACAAAATGTCAATTGCAACAGTACACATTTGGTATTCAAAACATATTTTATATTGTAAATTATTTATGCTTTCATAAATATCTTATTATTTACTAAAAGCATTACTATAAATTCATGTGAAAAGTAATCTTTAAACATGCCTAACAGCATACATCATTTATTCTGTACTATGGTTTGGCATTCTAAAATCTGTGATCACGGATTGTGATTTGTATATTATAGATTTCAGAATTCGTGACAACGATTTACAGTACATTATAATCAATTTGCTAATTTAAGATTTGTGGTGTGATTTGATAATTAACTCGAAATTTCGAGATAAGTAATTCTGAATTTCAAGATAAATAACCTCAATATTTCAATCTTAGTAACTTGAAATGTCGACTTAGAAACTAAATTTCGAGTTAACTATCTTGATATTAGACTTATTATCTCAAGATTCGAGGAAGCAAGTCAAAATATCAGGTTATTTTGTCGAAATTTTCCAGTTGCTAATTCGAATTTTCGAGTTAGCTATCCCGAAATATCGCATTACTAAAACAAAATTTACGTATGGCCCTAATGATCTTTTGCAGAAACCTAACATATTAACTAATCATTTTGATTCCTGTTAAGTTTCACGTAGAATTTCGTTCCAAAATTTAGTCATAAACATACTCTACTTGATCAAGAAAATCGGAAAAATACATTGTGATGTATTTAAGCATGTTTGAAACCCTAGAATATACTTGTTTTTGTGAGGTATAAAAAGCCAATAAAAAAAGACGATCACATATGCATAATAGACACACACATAAAACCAAAGTCTGGCAACTTAACGTAATCTTGTGAAATTTTGCAGCCAAATATTTCAGTAAAAAAAGCTTTGCAAAAGTATAATACCTGATTTACTACAAATTATATGAAAATAAACTTTTTGTACTCTACATGCCCCAAGTTAAAAAATTGTCAAATTTAAAGATACGTTGATTTTGTTTTTCACTTTTATTATCATAATATTAAACTTTTTCAAAAGATAAAAATGCAGGTAAATCTAGACCTCTTTCAAAAGTAGTTAGAAAAGAAAATTAAATCAGTGGCTGAATGATATGTTGAATGTCAAGCTGAACCATAAAGGAGTTGCCAATCTCTTTAATTATTTGTATCTGATATAATCTTGACTGTGTTTAACACATTAAAATGGCTTATTACAATACCATTTGTGTCGCGAAATCACGGTGATCCTGCAAGAACTCGAGGGTATCAACGTTTTTATAAAATTTATAAAGGCAAAAGAGGACGAAAGTGATAGTAATGAATACAAATACTTTAGGAAAAAATGTTGAATAGTAAGATAAATAAAACTTCTATAAATACACCCCCGAAATAATAAGACAACAACATCAAAAAGCAAAAAAATTAACCTGGTGAATTTCTTTAACAGTTGCAAAATTAACAACAAATACTTACCGAACATAATTAAACTTTGTTTTTTTCTTTTAGTATTTTCGAAAATCAAAATATATACATTCACTGTAGATATGCAGGAAACTTCACTCCCCAACTAGGGTTCACGATTAGCTAGCATGCATTCAAAACGTACCAATGAAGGAAAAATGTATTGACTCTTTTGACACTGGTGTGTAAATGAGCTGTTAGTTTGGTCCTATTGACTCTTTTTGATCAGATGAAAACGTTGGAAGCTAGATTTGTGACTAAATTTTGAAAAAAAAATTCTGGGTGACATTTAATAGGAATCAAAATAATGGTTAGTTAGTTAATATATTATTACCTATATATTGTACATTGTAGATTTATACGAAAAAGCATTAGGGTTAGATGTTATTTTTTAGTAACTCGAAATGTGGACACAACAACCTGAAATTTCGACTTACTATTTCGAAATTTTGAGATAATAAGACGAACTTGAAGATACATTGTAGTTTACTCAAAATTTCGAGATAATTAACTCTGAATTTCAAGATAAATAACTCCAATTTTCGACGTAGTAATTTGAAATTTTGATATAGAAACTCGAAATGTCAACTTTATAACTCAAAATGTCGACACATCAATTGTTAAATAGATAATAAATGAATGCTTTATTCAATAAATGAATATGTATAATTTACAGTTTAGTAGGATATCGTATCAATAATATTATAAAATTTGTATACACAACTTTCGAAAGGGAACATTATTATAATAAAGCTAATAATAATTAAACAAAGGAAATTCAAAATCTTGAAATATAATACTATAAATAGATACTTCCTGAAAATGAGTCGAAATTTCGAGATTCAAAGTCGAAATGACGAAATTTTAAGTTGCTAAAAATATTTACACGTAGCCTTACTGCTCTTTTGCAGGTTTCCCTCTTTATCTAAGCCAATTCATTTGGGATGCCACATCCTGTTTCAGGTTGTTTAATTCGGATTAGAGAGAATAATTCTAATTTTTGAATCGACTTACCCTGATACTGCAGTAATTATTTTTTGAGAATTAATTCTTGTTACAATTGTATTATATCTGATTCAATCTGAATTCGTTATTGTATTTTTTTTGTTACATCAAAGAACCTGAATAACTCTTTTGGTAAAAAACTAGATATTTTCCAAAATTATATAAAAAAAAATCTATCTGTTTTTGTTCTATCCCATTACATTTTTAATATCTGCAGTGATGCAAAAACAAGAAGAAAATAACAATAAGAAGCACCGAAGGACATGACAACATTTTGTTGGTTCCTTCTAAAGAAACCTAGCTATTTAATATGAAATTCAGTCTAAAAAGTCATCTAAAACTTTACGAGAAATGAAATAGGGCTGTCTTCAGTGTCACTGACAAATATATCGATGACACATTAAAAAGGAAGTATAAAGCCAAAATGCTTTGCTGAGGAACTCCACAGAATGTTTAATAACTATAATTCTATGTGATTTACATTTTTCTAGTTGTGTCTACATGCTATATTGTGTAACTACGAGTAACAAGAAATGTATTTTGATTGCATCGATGTACATAGGTAAAGTATGAACTTCTCGTTCTGATTAAAATTAATGCAACAAATGGTTGTGAAATATTGTGTAATCATTATTATTTATTATTCGTAGGGGTATCAATTTTTGTGTATTTCATGGTTTGTTCAGTCGACCAAATTAAAACTCCAACGAAAGTAACCTAAGTAGAAGAATACAGAAAAAACCTTGACCTCGTCCACGCATTTAAGTTCCCTCGAACCACTGAATTTCTCTCAAACCATGAAAATTGGTATCCACGGATTAAATAAAGTACTTTCACAGCACATTGTTGCACAACTACATGTAACAACTAACATTCAATATGAATGTCACCTGAATTGTTGATATGCGAAAGTTTGTCAAAATATTGTATATTGCTTGTTTAAGTAATCAATGTTAATGGATTAAGTTTGGTTTTGTTCTGTATATTGTAAATATTTTGAAAATGGTATCAAAGAAGAGAATACAATTTCATCTAGCTTTAGATTATTTTGTTATTATATTTTATTATGAAAGTCAGGGCTATACATTTGCCACTTTTAAACAGAAGACAAATGTTCATTTGTATGTTAGACTGCGATTTTAGATACATATGAGAATAGATGTCAAAGCTGGACGGATCAAAAGATGATTTAATGTACAAAATTAGTTTTGACAAATTAAAAATCGAATGGCTCAAACATGTTTTCTGGATAAAAGATAAATTATCGTACTTCATTGTTAATACTGACGAAAACTGAATTAAAAAACAAAACACACATTGCAAACCAAATGAAATTTATACCTTCACAGAAATAAGGGAAGTCAACAAATGTCAACTATGGATCTTTCATTGTTTAAATAAGCAGCTAATAAGGGAAATTACTAGAGATCTGCTTCGTTAAAACTGACAGTCCGTCGGATAGAATCTCAAATTCGAAGTCCAGCGTCAGGTGAGTGACATGCTTCGGACACGCTGAAAACTCTTTTGCAAAGTCCTTTAGAGTATATTTTTTGGTCGTATAGGCTGCAATGTTCGACAGTTATAACCGCCTTTCTTAGTGGCATTCGAAATGTCTCATTACACAGCAGCACATAGTCCCATTTGTAGTTAGTTTCTCTGTATGACTAAACTTGTCACGATATTGCTGAAGGTGACCGTTATTCACCAAACAAACAATTTTTTTAGAATCAAAGCTTATAAAAATTTCTGTACGAAAATATTTGTTATAGTACACTGCATACTTTATGGTCTAATGGTGAAGGTCTTAGTATTAGCTGAGCTTCAGTATACTAAAATCTGCCTTAGGAATTACTTCATTTTTGCGATCTGATGCATAAACGACTTCGGAAAAAAAATAGACAGTGTTTCCTTATGAAAATAAAAGTAGTTTAACGGATTCAGAGCCTGATGAATTTCTTCATTTTTACCTAATTTACTCTTCTGTTCATTTGAGTATCGTTTCATATCTTCTTTTTTGTATTTTAAATTCACATCTATTTGATTCCTGTACTGAAGAAAAAATATCATTCTGATGGTCAACCTTTATGTGAACATACGATAACTGCTTCACTGTATCTGCTATTTCTGGACTAACTGTGAGGTTTTCAAAGATAATTCCATGAAATATTAGATCGCATCTATATCTGCGTGTTTCACACATTAAAATACAGCTTTTGTTATACGATCAATTCAGTAATAAAGTTTAGCTGTTATTACATAAAAACATGTGGATGGGAATGTGATCCTAACTGCTATAAATATAGCTCTGCTTCAAGACTACAACTAATGGAAAAAGGAAAACACTTTTTTCCAGAGAAACTGTACTGTGGTTTTGAATTCTAAAATTTGATCACGGATGGATTTAGGAATTCGCGACAACAATTTACAGTCTGTTATAATGAGTTCATTATAATGGATTTTAAGATTTGTGATATGATTCAGTATAATTAAGTCTCCCAAGTTGGGAGACTTATAGTTTTTGCTCCATTTCTTATTGTTGTTTATAATTTTCTTCTTCTTTCGAGCTGAATTTGTCCTCCCGTTTTCTTGCTAACTACTTATTCAATTTCAATGAAACTTTACAGGAACATTCATCAGCATGTATAGATGTCCATTAAGATTTTAGGCTGTGAAAAAAGGACTGCCGTCGCAAAGGAAACACACATTACCCAATCAGCTTTGACATCAGTTTTCGCTGTAACTACATATAAAATTTCAATAACACTTCGTATGAACATTGATTGGCTTGTGTGGATCGCATTCAAGCTTTAGTTTTAGCAAAATAGGTGCGGTTTCCATGAAAAAAGGCATCATCCAATTAGCTTGAGCATCAGTTTTCTTAGTAACTACTTGTATAGAATGTCAATGAAACTTCACATGAACATTAAGAAGTGTGCCTAGATGTTCATGTAGGTCTTCGTTTGGGAAAAATGGCTCCCATTACCATGGAAACAGACATAATCAAATCAGTTTTAACATCAATTTTCTTAGTAACTACTTGTAGAATTTCAATGAAACTTGACAGAATCATTTATAAATAGTCCCAGATGTGCATTCATGATTTGGTTTTGGAAAAATGGCTGCCGTTGCCATATGGAAACAGGCATTCTCCATTCAGCTGTAACATCCGTTCTCTCAGCAACTACATATTGAATTTCAATGAAACTTCACAGGAACATTCATCAGCATCAGTATATTCTGGTTTTGGTTTTTGAAAAATGGCTGCCGTTGCAATGGAAACAGACGTTATCCAATCAGCTTTAATATCAGTTTTGTCAATAACTTTTTTTAAGAATTTCAGTAAAACTTCACAGGAACATTTATAAGTATACCTTGATGTCCATGCAGGTTTTGATTTTTGAAAAATGGCTGCTGTTGCCAATGGGCTTTTACATAGGTTTTCACAGTCTAGCATAATTACAATGAAACTCAAAATAACATTAAGTCGTAAACACATATGTTCATTCATGGTTTTATTTTTAAAAATCGGGCACATTCATATCATATAAGGTGTTTGAACGCTTTCGTTTGGGGGACTTCTACATATTCGACAAATTTTAAGATTTTTTATTATATCTATTTAATTTTTATATTTCATTTATTGAAATATACAATGATTGGAATCTACAAAGTTCATTCTGATGTATATAAGCATGTTTAAAATCCTAGCATATACTTGTTTTCGTGTCGATATATAAATCTATAAAAAAAACCTTTGAAAAGGGACATAACACACATGGATGTATGGTCGATATACATAAAACCAGCGATTGGCAACTTAACAAAATCTTGTGTCATTTCGCAGCCAAATATTTCAGTAAAAATGGATTTGGTTAAAGTTTAATATCAGATTATATAAAATTACAAATTATAGGAAAAAAAAAAAACGTTTTGTACTCTACATGCCCCAAATTAACAAATTATCAAAATTAGAGATGTTGTGAGTTTGTTTTTCCCTTTTATTGTCAAAATCTTAAACTTTTTTAA
>JAOXYI010285690.1:0-10539 GCA_028566495.1 Lithophaga antillarum
GTGCAACTCACCGTATAGGTGTGATAAAAAATTAAAATTATTTGCACAGATCAGATTTTAGTTTGTGTGCTACAGGTGGTGTGACAGTTGATTCTTAGCTGAAAAAAATTATGTTTTTAATGAACTGAAGTGTCACACTATCTCAGTGCTTTCGTTTCAGATCCACCATGACATTATTCTTAAAAAAAGATACACATTAAAACCTTGTTGTCCATCCAAACTGTGCATACTCATATGGTGCTATACACAGCAAACTAAATAGTATTTTCAACATAAGTGATTGAAAGATTTTTCTATCCTTTGAAATTCAACTATTAATTATAAAAACATGGATATTTTGGAACACCTTTTTATATCTTCAAAAATATAACAAGTTGACGTTGCTGGAAATTTTGAAATGATTTCTTTGGCAAAATAGTTTTTTTAACACACCTGAAAAAAAAACCATGCAAAAGAAAGTTAACAGAAAATGAAATCTTGTACTGGACTACTCTGTATTATATCAAAGCTATATCAAATAATTGTCGAATGTGAAAGAAAAATTATGTGCTAAAGTTGGCAGATTAAATCTGATTTTGGCGATAATTTGGAAAACTTCTCATGATCACCAATATGACAAGCATGAAAGAAAAGGTTTCTCACACTTTCAGAGTGTGAGACATTAGTAAGAGGCCAGAGATCTCAGAAATTACTTGGATGTTTTCAGAGGTAATTGCACCTTAACTTATTTCATCTGAGAATAATGTGTTTTGTACTTTATAAAAGTGACATTGATAGGAAAAATGGGGAGGGGTGTTAGCTTTAAAGATCAATTTTTAGTTCACCTTAACAAAGTGAAGGAAGAATTATTGGAATAGCCCTAGTGTCTGTGTTTGTGTCTGTTTTTGTCCAAGTTTTGATCTGCTCCAAAACTATAACAGCATTTAGCTGTGAAACTTGTATGTAGCTGCATGGCAATAATGCACACAACATCCAGCCAGATTTAGATGACATTGACCTCAAAGTCTGGCTCATTGACTCACTAGTAATTTGTTTGGATACAGTTTTATGTCGGTTTTATTTTGCGTAACCTGATATAAAATTTTCAGATTTTGAATATACCAGTTGAAATGTTCATGTACAAGTTTTCTTTATAGGACCGAAAGCAAGTTATCAGTTGTCATGCACTATCTAATCTTTCAATGATCTTTTAATACTTTGCTATAATTTCTTTTGTCAATGTGCTATGACTTTTTTAACCACTGTGCTGTAATATTCACCACTGCTGTTATCAGTGTTCGAAATTAAGATAGGTCCTGAGGCCCGAGGCCTCCAGTTTTCCAGAAGGGCCTGTCAAATTTGTGAAAAAAATAGAATAGACCCAGATTTCTACGAAGTTGCACTGCAGGCCTTCTGGATTTCCTAAGTAATTTCGGACACTGGCTATTATGATGCATTTTGTACTTCTTCAGTTTGCTGCATTCCTTGATACCTTCTACTCTCTCTTTGGGGTCAGATGCAGGAGACATTTGTGTGCCATAATATGTACTTTGTTTTAGCGATGTTGAAAGTAATTCCTGATTTAATTTCTTTTTTCTTTTTCATGATATAATGTTTTGATTACCATATGTAGGTAAACTTACAGTTTTTAAAATGATCAAAATGTGTATAAAAACCTAAAAATAAAGACTTTTTTGTAATAAGGATACCAGAGGACTGCTCTTGCACATATAAAATTCAAAGTGTGGCAGAATTTTGAATCAGGGCCTTGTTGGCAGGAGCTTAAATTTTTTTGGTCAAATGAGCGAAACTCCCTGAAGATACAGGAGTTATCACATGTATATGAATATAAGCAAAGCAGATATTAATTGTTTATTGTTGGTATATAGATCGGAAGTTTTCACAAATACACAGACTAAATGCTTTAGTTCTTTTTCAGATTTTACACATAAGTAATGTGTTGTATTACTCCAGTTATCTCCCTTATACTGTATAGTCTATAACATGTTTTGATTACTTCCCTTTGAATAGCTCTTGGTCTGCTTGATGAAATCAGCGACATACTGAAAATATTTTTGTATGTTTGTTTGACTGAAAATATTTTTGTATGTTTTTATTCGGTAATATCATAATTGGAAGCAGCATGTCCATGGAATGTCAGATATCACAAAAGCGAGTAAGAGATAGTGCGTTTGAACTAAGATTTTATGTCACTGGAAATATGCATCCTTTCCTCATTTCAGGCATCTGTTTCAGCCTAGAAAATAAAGTTTTTTGTTAAAACTTCACAAATGTTGAATTGGTAATGACAAAGGACATGGAAAACTTGATAATATTTTTTTCTGGTGTTTGATCATAGTTCCATTATATATGCAGTGAAAATGAATTTAATTTCTAGCTTTGAGGGTAATAGTAGTGTTCCGAAAGGAATACAGAACTGAAGCAAACTCTGCTCTTCAGATTTGTAAGGCCGAAAGTATCAAGGACGATAACTCATCTTAGTAGCATTGTGTGGAAGTAAACAACAAAATTGTTAGATGTGGTTGATCTGTTGAATGCTTCACTTCCCTTTAAGTTATGCATATTCATATTAGGAAGCAAAGGTTCCATAGAGATCAGGAAGTGTCAGAAATATCACAACCACATAAAAACTAGAAAAGCAAAGAGAGAGACACGAACAGCAAAAAGAGGGACACATACAACTCTAAAAACGAAAAACAGAGAAACTGGAAATTCCATAAAAAAATTTAGTGTCCAACTAATGTCAAGGTGTCAATATAATCCCAAAACGATTTTTTATGCCCGTCTATGACGGACATATTATGGTACATTGTATACTGTTGTTTGTCGGTTAACATCATACTATAACTCAAGTTTGCTTGGACCAGTTCTCATTAAATTTCTAATTCTAGTTCTAATTGAGTGTGCACTTTCTACCTTTCAAAAGAAATACAACAATGTTATTGTTTGTGGTTCTATTGATAGATGCACAGATTGTATCGTCTGACAGATCGCGTGCAAGTTTCATGGGTTGTGTGAGGAACCTTTTTCTGGTTGGGCAATGTCATTAAAAAACTGTCAATAGAAAAGGCATGTTAAAATAATCAAAATATGAATTCTTGGTTCTGATTGGTCACTGTATACACAAAATCTGTCCATCAATAAACAACATCACTGTGAGCTCAATTTCTGTTTTTGGAAGTTTGATATTTACTAGTAATTGTCACAAATTTCAATCAGCAGATTCATTCGAGAAATAAATTACAAAAAGACTTTCCTGTGTCACTAAGTTTTACATATAAGTTCTATCTTAAAAATTGAGATACGAATGTGTGTTTTTTCACAGATTTCAATTAACAGATTCATTCGAGAAATAAATTACGAAAAGACTTTCTGGTATCACTAAATTTTACATACAAGTTTTACCTTAAAAATTGTGATATGAATGTAATGGTCTTTTTTCCCGGAATAAAATAAGGAAGTCAAAGGTCCAAACCAGACCCTCGTCCCCTTCCACAAAATTATTATTATCTTTTGTTCAGTCTTTTCTTTAGATTCCTTTTTTTCTTTTGCTTTTGTTTTTTTAAGGCTAATATATTTTGACGACATTTTTTTGTGATCTTGATTTCGATCTTGATCAGTAAAGCAATTAGGTTGTCTTTGTACATGATTGTTTTGATCTGTTTCAATTACATTGATCTGGGATTTTCATAATATGAACGATTGCAACTTTTCAGAAGATTACGAATATACGAAAAATATTAAAAGACTAAAACTGTTGACAGTTCATGCAGAGACATAATTAGCGTGAATTTATAAACACCTGTACATACACCCCCACCCCCTCAAAAAACAAAACAAAACAAGACAAAAAATCATTTCCTAGGTCAAGGCTTTTTGAATACATTTCGGTCGCCACAAACGAAGTGAAGCCAGACACCCTCGACTTGGAAGAAAAAAAGAAAAAAGAAAGGTTATCTTTAAATTCTGTTCACTTTAGTAGATGTAATTAAATAGTTTTTACCTTTTGTGGTAATTTTCTGCAGTGGATGTTGGACAAAAACGACAGAAAAATAATTACAAAAGGCAAAAGAGAAACATGTGGTAATTTCTAGTATTGTTTTAGTCCCTGCAATGAATGTTCGAGTTGAGACATACAAAGTTGACACATTTTCGGACAAGATTATCCCGATTTCTCTCTTTTCTCAATATTTTCTGAGCTTTATTATTCCCGTCCAAAAGTTTTCAAGGGTGAAATTATATTCTTTTGCAACTTGATATTTTAATATTTCGAAAGTGCAGTAAACAGACACTAGTATTTGATCATTCGGGATATTTCAATATTATTCTTTGTGAAAAAAAATTCTGGTCGAAATTAAAAAGAATATTTCTGATAAAGAAGTTGAAACTGACAACTTTAGCAAGTGAACTGCTGTTTGAAATTCGCATACCTGCTACGATACATGTATTCTCTAGTTAGAATCAGTTTATTCTTCGTTGGATCTAGAGTGTTCATTGACGTATCTATACAACTATGAGTTTAAATAAATGTATTCTTTCGACAGAAAAAGTGAATATGACATGAAACAAAGAGTTGAACTATCTTTTCTCTAGGTATACACATAGAAAAAAAAGTTTCTTACTTGTTCTTCATCTTTATAGAAACAGCCTTCTGTATATAGAAAAAGTACACAGAAGGCGTCAAAATGGAACATGCTCTTACTTATTTTTTATCTATTTTTTTCTTTTCTTTTTTTTTGCAAAATCAAAATCAGACCAGTAAAAAGATATATTTCACCTGCGTAGAATTAATGACGTGTAAGAATTGTTTTGCCCGTCATTTTTATCTGCATCAAAGTGGCTTTGCAATACTCAACCTACACTTAAATGGGAGTCTAGAAACTTGGTATGTATTAGTTACTAGTTGAATTTGCGCATATCGTTATTGTTTCTTGCACCGTAGCTTTATGAACCATGGTTTTCTTATTCTTTTCCGATTTGCTATAATTTTCAGTGTTACTTTTTTATATCAATGTCGCTTCAAGATTTGATTTTTTTTTGTTTGAAAGCCTACAGTGAAGAAAAATATTTACACTTATGACACGATTGGATCGTGGTTTTCATTCAAATTAGTATTTTTATTCCACAGAATCATTTTTCTCAAACGGTCCGATCTTGTCGAGTATTTAGGAAAAAAATCTGATGCAGAAGTGGACGGGAACGTTTCAAAACAGATTGCCTCAATGCAACATGATATGATCACGCTATTGGTTCCTTTCATTACTGAATGACTTGTCGTAAACCAATGAGAGATGTCGCTCGATAATTGACAAAATTTATCTGCACGATTGATTCCTTTGATGTGCGGAAACTAGACAAAAGTCTGACGCGTCGTGAAACTGTTTTGTCTGATTGTTGATCTTTTGTGGTTTGCAAATAGGTAGAAAGTCCACACCCAATTAGCCGCGAGTGTATGTCCCACAGTGGCTGCCAACTTAAATGGAGGTCGGGGTCAACGGACACAATTTAGAATGTGGACCACTCAAGAGCCATCCCTATCGCATTTGCTTTAATTTGGCTTTATGGTTTCGTCGGATAAGATTTTATTAAACTTTCCCATAGGGTTCTATATTAAATCATATCCTACGATGACGGCCATCTTGGATGGAGGTTGATGTCACGAGATATAGTTTCGAAAGTGCACCACCAAAGGACCATTCCTGTCATCTTTTGTTTAAACTTGCTTGACAGTTTCAGACGAGAAGATTTTTATATATTTTTCCCATAAGGTCCTATGTTAAACTATGTCCCACGGTGCCAGCCATTTTTGATGGAGGTCGGGATACAAGGACATAATTTAGAATGTGGACCACCCAAGGACCATCCATGTCGCATTTGGTTTAAATTGGCCTTATGACTTGGAGGAGCAGATGTTTGTATATTTTCCCATAGAGTCCAATATTAATCTGTGTGCTGCGGTGGCGGCCATCATGGATGGAGGTCGGTGTCACGAGATACTAGATTTGAAAGCGCACCACTCAAGGACCATTCCTGTTATGTTTTGTTTAAACTGGCTCGACAATTTCAGACGAGAAGATTTTTATATATTTTTCCCATAGGGTCCTATGTTAAACTGTGACCCACGGTGGCGGCCATCTTGGATGGGGGTCGGAGTCAACGGACATAATTTAGAATGTGAACCGCCCAATGACCATCCCTGTCACGTTTGGTTTAAATTGGCTTTATGGTCTCAGAGAATAAATTTTTTACATATATTTTTCCATAAGGTCCAATGTTAAACTATGTCCCGCGATGGCGGCCATCTTGGATGAAAGACCAACTTGTCGGATACAGTTTTGAAAGAAGACCATGTAAGGACTATTTGCACCAAATTTGGTTCCATTTGGCTATGTGGTTCTGAAGAAGATTTTTAATGAATTTACCGCTAAATTACGGCTAATTTGCATAAACGGTCATGGCGGCCATCTTGGATGACGGACCAACTTGTCCGATATAATATTGAAAGAGGACCATCTAAGGATTATATGTACCAAGTTTGGTTCCATTTGGCTGGGTGGTTCTGAAGAATACGATTTTTAGAATTTTACCCATGTTTGACCAATCAAGAGGCCATCTTGGATGGAGGGCGGAGCTGCTGGACACAATTTTGAAAGGGGACCTCCCAAGGAATACCCCAGCAAAGTTTGGTTCCAACTGACCCAGTGGTTTCAGAGAAGATTGAAATGCGAAAAGCTACGACGACGAACGCCAAGTGATGGCAACTGCTCACATGACCCTTCTAGTATTTGCTAATCTACAAGGTGGTATGACGTAATCGTTATTATTTCGCAAATTATATTCATATACTTGACTAACAAAAGGAAGCATTAAATCATTGAAAAATGTTCTCCGCAGAAACTACTTGGACAATGAAAACCAAAGGTGACTGGGATGATCCTTTATCAAAACTGTATCCAATGGCCTCGCTCGCTAACCAAGATGTCCGTCGTTACTGAAAATAGAAAATATGATGAATAATCATTTAAAAATGTTCTCCCATAACATTGCTTGGCCCATTTGAACCAAAGTCAGGGCCGTACAAGAATCCATAATAATGTTTTTAATATTTAGACCGATAAAATATCCAAGATGGCTGCCTGCCGGTTCTATATTTTAACATAGAATCCTATGGGTTATACAGTAAAAAATCTTATTCTTGGGAACAAATGAGCTAGATGGAACCAAATTTATCAGAAATGTTTCTTTGAAGGTGCTGACTAAGTGTTGTTACTTTTCGGAGCGATAGGAAATCCAAAATGTCCGCCACACGGCCCAAAACTGGCTCTGATTGGCTGAAATTTCAAAGATCTTTCGGTCAGAAACTACTGGGCTGATTGAAAACAAAAAACTTGTCATGGCTTATCCTGACTAAGTGTTGTTACTTTCTGGGCTGATTGAAAATCCAAGATGGCCGTCAGCGAGATACATTACTTAACATAGGACCCAACGGGAAATACATCAAAATATCTAATTCTTGCGTAAACAAATTAGCTAGATGGAACCAAACTTAGCAGAAACGTTCTTGTGAGGGCCGGATGCACAGTTTAACATGTAACCCTATTAAGGAGAGGAACAATTGTCTGGGACAGTTTATGATCAATTGAGCAATACAGGCTCAGGTGAGTCTCTAGTGTTTGATCCCTTATTTCTCAGCAGGCAGGGAGGGCCAACAACTCTAGAATTATCACCATGACATCAATTTTTGTTGGAGCCATTATTTCTCACCAGGGAGGGCCAACATCTCTAGAATTATCACCATAACATCAATTTTTGTTGGATTAGGCCTACATCTCTAGCCATGAAATCATTTCTTTTTTGTTCGAGAGCCTTTATTTCTCACCAGGAGGGCCAATATCTCTAGAATTATCGTGATAACATCATTTTGTTTGATCCTTTATTTCTTAACAGGGAGGACCATCTCTAGAATTATCACCATGGCGTCCTTTTTTGTTCGACCTTTATTTTTCACCAGAAAGGGCCAATATCTTGGAGTTATTAATCATGATGGTATTTTTTGTTCGAGCCATTATTTCTCACCAGGAAAGGTCAACATCTCTAGTCAGTCTAGAACCACCGTTCTCACAGAGGGCCCCGCATTGACAAATTGGTCTAACTGGCTGCATGTATATATGCATGTATGGCCAATGGGTGTAAAGATAAGACGACTACATACCAAAAGTAAGCTCAATACAAAAAAGTGTGGAAAACAAAACTGATAACTGACGAACAGAGTTATTATTATACAGATCCCGCATCTCGATGCATCACCATTTTAAAACAACGAATGCTCATTATCACTGTCCTAATTATTGAACCCATCAACGTACAGCTGATATGAATTTGATTGATAATGTCCACATAACAACAGGAGCCTGGTGTTTAAGTTGATAGTTGAAATTTATTTCATATCTGAGATATGTATGTCTCTGGTGTTATCAGTAAATGCGTTATTTTGATTCTTCCTAAGTTTAATGAAATTCGGCAAATCAAAAGTTTTAAATTTTTTTAAAAGGGTTACCCCAAAACCATTTCCTTGCAGTACCATTTTTATTTAGTGATTTTATAGAAGAAACTGATGTCGAATGACAAGTCGACAAACGCAAAGTGCTGGCAACTGCTTAAGCTTGGAACTTTTGCAACCAGTAGACCTAAGTTTAAATTAAACATGTTAAATAACCAGTTACATTCAATCATGCTGTGATCACGGAGTTGTTTTTTTTTTTTTTTTTTGACAAGGAAATAATCCAGCAAAATGAGATTTGAAATGTGTTATGTTTTGATAAATAGTGTCCCTGAAAATTACAGCTGACTGAACGATTTTATCGATACTCTTCTCTGTTTTTGTGTATCAGTAAGATAACCTCTGAAGCTATCCGAAAGCAAATATCTATTATATAAGCCAATGATCTGATAGTAATCGCAGTGTTGTTAAAATCTTGAGTATTCCGTGTCGGCCAGTGTGTCGGCTACGGTGATGCTCAGGGGCAACGCCAATAGCCGCTTACTTCGAATGAGTAGAACACAAAATGCAAGAAAATTCGAGATAACAGTAGTGGCCCGGGACTATTTTCATGTAGCCTCGGGCCAGCTCGGATTAGGGTTTCTCGACCGGGCTAAAAACCGCTGACTGACAACACGTACTGCTGGCTGACAACACGTTTTTTCTTTTTTTTTCGGCTGAAGAGGTTGTTTGCTCCCCATATAAGCGGCCGCGCCATCACACATGTCGATGTGTGCTAGCAAGGTGGGGACAGACGCCTCGACGGCCCCCAGATAACCAATTTTCGGGGTGAATTTTAATTTTTAGTTTCACTCCATTATTCTGTGTCTGGGGGTTAATAACACAACATACACGTCTTAGAAAGAAGTGAAAGGAAGAAAAACAGGAAGAGATAGGCGATAAAAGGTAAGCATTTTATTTAATCTAGGTTACACAAGTGAAAACACCGAGCATTTATAACTCGATTCTCACTCAAGGGAGCCAATGTAGGTTTTCTTACACGTTTTGGTGTTTAAATGGTAGGGCAAGGATATACCCGACGTAACGAACTACGCATTTGAAACGCATTTGAAAATCAAAATGGCCATTGTCCCAGTTTAGCACGCTGATGCTGAAATGTGTAGCAAGTAAAGATGAACAAAAACAGGGGCTTGTTTAAAGTACCTTATCATTATGCACGGGTTTGTTTTGTTGAAAGTGAAAGTATGTAAACTTACAGGCACTCCTCGATTAGTCTTTTTTTTTCCAACGAAATAAATGTAATGAAGATACGTCGTGAAAAAAAAAATCACCAATGAAGCGCTGGACACAGATTACAAACATCACCTTGAAAAATACACGCATACAAGTCAAGTGTCTCTTAATACCATTACAATGTTCAGTTTTAAATGTGGCTAAAATAATACAATTCTGCAGTACTGCAATGGGTAAACCCTTGACCAGATTACCTTTTTCGCGAATCTAACATCTCCTGATTCAAGAATTGTTAAAAGGAAATATTTTATGGGAAGAAAGACTTCCCTCATATAAACTAGAGGCTCACCTGAATCGCTCACCTTGTTTCCTAGTGGCTTCAGGTTAGTATTTGATTTGACACAATGATTCTAGAAAAATACATGTATTTCAAATTTTCAATTTTGTAGTAATGGTGGTGGCAATGTTTGATGGCGGTTGGGGTCATCAACAATAATTCTTAAACGGGATCATAAATGTATCATTTATCCAAAGTTTGGTAGCAATTGGCCCTTTACAACAATTTTTCATAATTTTTTTCTTGAATTTTTTATCGAATTTTCTATTGTTAGTAACGGTGGTAGCCATATTTGACAGCGGTTGGGGTCATCAAACATAATTCTTAAAGGGGATCACAGATGTATCATTTATCAAAAGTTTGGTACAACTGGCCATTTACAGGATTCTTCTGAATTTTTTTATTGAATTTTTTGTCAAATTTTCTATTTTTAGTAACAGTGGCGGCCATGTTTGATGGCGGTTGGGGT
>JAOXYI010285911.1:0-10538 GCA_028566495.1 Lithophaga antillarum
CTTTGATATATGTACAAATGACCTGCAAAATAAAAAGCTTCTAGCTTGAAAACTGTAGGAGGAGTTATCCAGACAAAAAATATATACCCTCTATGCAGATGGACGGATGGATGGACATTGGACAGACGGATAGACGGACAGATGGACAGGGGTAAAACAATATGCCCCCTGACTTTTCGTCACAGGGGCATAAAAATGTGGAAACATGAATAAATTCAGATAAGCTTATTTTACAATGAAATTTCCAGTCAATCAAACTGTTAATTTATATTAAAGCTAAAGTTTACTTCCCTCCTAAGGGATATTGGCAGTGCTTTTGGTATATTTCCATCCTAAGGGATACTGGCTGTACTTTTGGGATATTTCCCTCCAAAGGGATACTGGCTGTACTTTTGGGATATTTCCCTCCTAAGGCTTTTGGTATATTTCCCTCCTAAGGGATACTGGCTGTACTTTTGGGATATTTCAGCTTGTTTGCTCCTCAACATTGGATTTTCTTTGGATTTCCAAACATTTGGCTTTGAGCACCACTGATGAGACATGATTTATTGAAGTGTGCATATGGCGCATCAAATTAATTTTGGTATTTTGCATTACTGTATTATTAATCGACACACTTTAAAAACAATGGGCCATCCTTGTCAAGTTGTTCAGTTTCCAAAGTTCTTCAGAGATAAATTTTAAATCTGATTACTGCATAAACTACACTTAGCAGTAAATGCAGAAATTAAAAAATGTATACTTTAATAAAAATTTTGATCAATATATTTCAAATTTGAGTCATTTCTTGCTTTATATATGGAAATTTTCGCAATTTGAAACTTATTGTAGTTTTTTTTGGTACTACTTGCCACCTATTATAGTTGGCAAATTGCCCCGTTAAATTTTGAACAGGTAGAATCTGAGGACCATCTTTGCCAAGTTTAGTTCAGATTAGCTGGGTGGTTCTGTCAAAGTGGATCTAAATTAAAAGTGAATTAGAAATGACAATATGAACAACAAAAATAAGCAAAAATATAATCTTTAAGGGAAAGGGGGACCCAGAAAATATGTTATACTACTGTTTTGATAAAGATTGATTGACTGAATGGGTTTTCACACCACTTTCAGGAATTTTCAGCTATATAGTGCCGTCCATTTTTTAATGGGGAGGAAGCCAGAGTACCCAGTGAGAACCCCTGACCTTCGGCAGGAAAACTGGCCATCCCTGTCAATTAAGGTCGAGTCGAGCACACCTAGTTATGTGCAAGGCTCAAAATCAAAACCCCAGTGTTGACAAGCCGGTGATCTATAGTAGATATGACTAACTATCTAGACCACTCGGTTACCGAGGCCTCCGTTTTGATAAAGATTATATGTATATGTTGAATTAATGTGAAAAAATATGGATATAAATGAACATGTGAGAAAATTTCATGTGGCCAGTAGGTAAAAACAAGATGGAACAGGACTTTGTGTTGTTCTTCAGTTTACACACGATACAGACTGGATTCAAAAGCTTGGTTTAGTGGAATGAGAATCAACTAATGAGACTAAATTCAAAGCTTTTTAGCAATTAAAGGTAAATCAGATGAGGATTAATTCAAATTTTTTCACTGGGTCCAAACATTTTGAGAAGTTCTTGGGAAAGTGTCAAGGAAACACCACAAGGAAGACAGAACATGTCTTGGAGTTGATTCCTCAAGCAGGTTTATATTTCGACATGCAATATTCTTTTTTTGTTGTCTTTTATACCTTTCATACTGAACCATAAACTGCTTAGCTTTTGCCACAAAATGTAAACATGCATGCAATGCATTTGAGAAGCTATTAAGCAAAGGCCTATCATAAAAAATAAATCCTGAGGCTCCTCACAATGTATCCCTCAACTGGATTTCCAAAGATTTAAGACAATTTTTTTTATAAAATATCACTCATTATCCCAGCAGGTTTTACTTCAAATAACTACATAATTTTTACAGAAAAGATTTTTGAAATTTCCGGTATGGTGGCCACCTTAAGTCATGGTCATCAATTGTATAATTTATTCAGGGTCATGTTTAAAACTGTTTTCTACACAATTTGGATGATCGGCCTATATTTTTAGAAAAGTTTTCCAAAATGCTGCTCAGGACAACACATTGGACTGCAGATCCTCTGCAACAGTACATTTGGGTAGAAACATTAGTAAATTGTACCTGTCATTTTCTAAATTATTTATGCATTAGAGGTTTGGCAAATCATATTTTAATTTAACTATCACAAAATATGTGAAGTTCAGAATGGATTAATCTAAAATAATTCCTATGGTTTCAGGTCAGCTGATGAAGTATTTTTTTTACTAAACCAGTATAGCACAAGTGCAAGATGTAGGTCATGGTGACCCAAATTGTATGGCTGTTCAGTGCTACCCAAGATGTATCCATCAATGAAATTTCATTGTTATATTATGTTCAGTACCCAAGAAATGGAACTAAAAGCAAAAGTGACCCAGTTGGTATTTGTCCCATGAAGTTTCACTGTTGTACAAATTTTACAGCCTAAGACACGGACCTACATGTATGCAAAAAATAACCAGGATGAACAGAAGGGAAAACAAATGGACAGACAAATGGCAAAGCACTATATGTCAATGACAACTCTGTTCGGCAAGGGGACAAAAAAAAAAAAATTCATTACTTTAATGATACTTGTATATACAGCAGATTTCAAAATATCTTAAACATATACATACTTCATTCTAAGAACTTTACACTGATATTCATCATACAAACATAAAAAGTTTCTTACAAGTAAGGATGAAGTTACAAGGACTAATTCGCCATTTCAGAAACTAATGCATCCTGGGTAATTCTATTGTGCGTACACCAAAAATGTGAATGGTGTACTGTCATTGGATTGACTTCCATTGATTATGATATTTTTCACCAATCACGTTTTGGTGTACGTACGGAAGTGAAATTTTTACCCACAATGCAGTAGATTCTGAAACGGCGAATAGGAAAGTATGTGAACTGTCCATCACAAGGAACTTAAGAAGACACATGTAACCCATGCAGTGAATCCTATAGGAAAATACAAATATACTGACAATGCTGAAATAAACTGACAGAACATGCATTTCAGGGAGAGAAAAAGTCTACATGCATTTCTAGTGAAGGTCTCTTGATGACTGTGTATAAATTTTCAATATCAAAAATAAATAAATCTAACGAAAATGGAAAAATTATTGTACAAAAATAAAGAGTGATTATCTTTTAACATCTTTAGAACAACTGATACTAGAATACTTTGAAATAAATACAAACTTGTGTCATACAGTTTTAGATTTCATTGTTTTCTAAATCTTATTTATTTTCATTAATTATTCTAATCTCCAGCTATCACCAATATCAAACTTCGCCAAACACAATAGTACATTTTCATCCAAAATTCTTTGTTCTTTTAAGTGAGAAAGTCTAAACTTGAAAAACAAAACTTGAATACTGACATTTTTGCACATTTCTCTGAATTTACAGAAATTTGCTAAATTTATAGACAGTCATTTCACTAAGCAATTCCAAACCAGACAATACCTGTGTATTACACAACACCACACAGGGAATTTTACCTGTATAATATGATCCATAAGGATAGGTTGATTGTTGTGTGGTGAAAGGTGGAAAAAATCCTGTAAATTGACCAAAATGGAATGTTTTTAACATGTTTAACATTTTAAATCTTTCTGTTAAACTAAATTATGAAAAACTGAAGTTTTGATTTTATTTTTCCACTCCCATTGCAAAAATTTACTCAAGGACCTTTGTGTACTAAAATTTATCGTTTATGTTTAAATGTAAATTTCTAAATATGAAATTCAATGTGTTATTGAGTTTATATGTGAACATATTTGCAAATTATTTTCTAACTATCCATGGAAGGATAAGGGAGCATATTTTACCTGAGCTTCTATAAATGTTTGAGACATATTATATAAAGACTGGAGGATCCTATTTTTGTCAGATAACACAGGCATGACCATTTGGATTTATCATTTCTGGAAAGGCTACATTGTAAATCAGTTTAATTTTGTAATAAGTTCAACTGTCTTTTATACAAGGAAATACAGTACTGTAATACATGTTTGTTTTTTTGTACATGTACCTACTCTAGATAATAATGCACAGTTTTGTGATGTGAATGACAGTGAATCCATATTGTACATGAAGTACTGAAGCACTTCAGGCTGAAAATATCTGGTTGAATAAATGTCACAAAAACTGCATTGAAATATTACAATTATGACATTATTCCATTGGTATTATTTTGTTATAAAACATTTTAACGGGAAAATTTAACTGAAAAAAAATTATTTCCTGTGTCAAGACTGCATTTCACACGTTACAAATTGGCATAATTAGACCACCTTATGCATATTGGCACTCAGACTACAGAATGATTTTGCAATTAAAGAACAGGCCAGATTATAATATGATTCGTACTGTTTCTTAATTTTTCAAAATATAAAATCTTAACCATGTTAAGAGTTTACTTTTAGTTTTTGCTGCTGTATTTCTTCTTTTTTTTTTTTTTGTTATGATACATTTTCAACACATCAGCTGTACCAAAAATAATGAAGGATTTTGAAATTTGCAACATCAGATTATCCATTATATAAAATAAATACACCTAAATGAATTTTGCATACATTCTTATATGTAAGGCCCATGTAACATACTTGTCTTTATCCCATATTTTGTGTCGTAAATTTTAAGTATAAAATGTTCTAAGACATAAACTTTAGAAATCGCAGGTTTTAAAGCAACTGATTTTTTTATTTATGTGCACCTAACTGTAAATTTCCCTTCAACTTTCACAATCTGACAAATTACTGAACACAATCACTGGACTCTCTCATTTAAACATATCTCAACCTTAAGAACTCTGCAAATATATATTATGTGGCTTGCTGTAAGCCACAATTTGAAGCATTTCTGATTGAGTGGCCATAGCAAACATGGCAGAAAGCTGTACACTGTGTCAAGTGGCTGATATTTGACAATATCTATTTGCAGACAGTCTAAAAATATATTTATTGTATTTTAATCCAGTAGTTGAAGGCCCAAAACCTTGAATTTTTGGTTTTGGGAGGAGATCCAGCATAAACTTAACCAGAAGTCCGAGTCAACTATTGATAACTCTAGGCCAAGCACTGACATAGTGGTTAGTGCTTAACCTCTAAACAACTTCAGGTCAAATCATAAAATGTCACAAGTAAATTGGTGGACACTGATATGAGAACTGCTAGATGGCTGAGCAGACAGAGATAGATACAGGGAAATGCAATAAAAATTTTGGAAATTTGTTCCCAAATATTCTTCACAGTCAATTACTAAGGAGATTAATACTTGTTATCTTCTAATATCATTGCTGGTTTTCCTCAAGGTTAACATACATTTAAATGAAACAGTCCATTAAATAACCAGTACCTGTAGATTTCATCAATCTCAAATACATATTTACCTGCTTGGTTTTGTATTGAACTGTTTTGTTGCCCTGGTAACAAAGGACTCGTTGGAACATAGTTACTACCTGGATGGTTGGATATTCCTGAAAAATTATAACTGATTTAGAAATTTTCATTGACCTTGTTTGCAAGAAACCATTCAAATCTACCCAAATACAAATACAGTTGAATCTCGTTATGTCAAACTCAAAGGGACCAGCCAATTTACTTCGACTTAACCAAAAATTTGTGTTATCAGGAGTAAATTTAGTTAGAATGTACTGTAAAGGGATCAAATTTCACTTCAAGTAATCTGAAAATTCAACTTATTTGTGTTCAAGATAGTGAGAGTCGACTGTACGTAAACTGATATCCATCATACAATAAATCCTGAAAAATGCATAAATTATATCCTCAAGCCAAATCTGTAAATATCTGACCTGTGAATTTAAGGACAGAAAAACAAACAGAGACAAAGATGTACACTCCTTTGGTGTACTCTTTCATGCTACAATTATGTTTATACAGCTGTGTAAAGAATTTGACAACATAACTTCTATGATAGATAATAAATTACTTATGATACATAAATCTTTGCATTGCTTTAACATTCCATCACTTTGACATTGATTACCTGTAAATATTTTTAACCCAGATCTGAAAAT
Source organism: Lithophaga antillarum (assembly GCA_028566495.1). NCBI lineage: Eukaryota > Metazoa > Mollusca > Bivalvia > Mytilida > Mytilidae > Lithophaga > Lithophaga antillarum. The sequence goes on from JAOXYI010285911.1 coordinate 6,130, forward strand.
TTATGTGCAAAACTTTTTCAGTGTGGAGAATCTATTGATACACACGTTCTGATCATGTGATTGACTGGTATCTAGCTTTTATGATTGAATTAATATTATTTTTGTTAGTAATAAGGCCATCAGAACCCCAAATTAAAATGAAACTTGGAACTGCTTTTTGCATCAAATGATACCTCAAATGTTTTGACAACAGAAACTCGAGCACTGTAAGAAGTGTCTCGTGAAGAGAACCAAAGACGAAGACAACTATTACCACAATGACAACAAAGTTTTCTGTGTCCATATCAAACTTAACTGTAATATGCACATAATTCTTCACATTTTAAATGGAACTGTACTCACCCTGAGGTAATGGATTGTGTAACAGAGATTTCATTGTTGGTGAATGCGGTGGTGGGATTCCAGCAGCTGCTCCTGGTTCTTTATTGAAATTGGAAAGTTTTATACTCTGGTACCCAGGTACTGGTTTTGGCATTCCTGGATGAGTATATGAAGATGGTGATGTGCTTGAATTCTGGGAACTTCCAGGCTGTGTTTGCACTATTGACGTCATACTCCATATCGGAGAAGCACTAGTTTTATTTTGAGGTGGTGTTGATCGGCTCATACTCCCAGAAGGGGAAGGAGATTTCCGAAGCTGTGAATGAGCTTGATCTATTTGACCAAATAAACTCTGCAATAAATTTGTTGCCGCAGCTTCCCCCTTAGATGGACTGCTAATATTTGACCCAGAATGGGGGCTGTGAAAATTACCACTTAATTTTGATGGTGAGTGTCTTTGTCCTGCACTACTAGGTGAAGCCATCGGTGAAACACGTTGACCTGATATGTGTGTAGATGTTGGCGAAATTCTTTGTCCCTGAACCTGATTCCCTGTTTGTAATGACACAGACCCCTGAGATATTGAACGCACTAGAGTTGGTTTCTTAGTACTATCCAAGTTAGGGTTTGACACATTTGGCGATGTAAATTTTGTCACAGTGGGTTTACCATGCACTGGATTAGATGACCCTGAATTTGAATACACGACTATTGTCTTAGGTTTAACTCGCTGAGCTGACACATTTTTCTGCTTTCCATCACCACTTCCTTGGAAACTTTGAGGAAGTTTTCCTTGGCTTTCTAGGAATTGTTTAAAAGCATCTTGGTTTAACATAGAAGCAGTATTCCCTAAAGCAGACTTCTGAGCATTTAGATAAGATGCTAACTGTGTGTTGGTTGCAGATTTCTGGTGTGCTTGCGGTGGAGTTTGCTTTGGCATCTGAGCGGCTTTCAACTTCTGAACCATATGATGTGCATCTTGGGGATTGATCTGAAGAGTGGATGATGGACTTGAAATTTGCTGTTGACTTTTCGGAGGGGAGGTTTTGCTATCATCTTTCCCAAGCTGATGTTGAAACACTGATGATGCATATTTCTGAAATTGTGCCATGAAACTTGAGTCAGTCTTATTTTCTGGTTTTGTGGTTTGAATGTTGCTGGCAGATTTTGATCCTGTATTAGTTGGTGAAGTTAGGGAAGATCTTAAAATGTCAGACACAACATGATCCCATGAACGATCCCCGATATATTTTTGAGATGCTGCTGAAGAAGCAAGAAGGGATAATCCAGCTGATGTTGCACTACTAACACTACTTCCTGAATTAGCTTGCTCCTTGGCTTTACTTCCTGTTCCCATTACATGTTTATCAGCTGTTAACTTTGAAGATGTGCCAGATTGATCATTAGCATAGTCTAGTAAAGTGGGAATTAATTTATTTCCATCTCCTGACCCTGGGGGTCTAACAGGAGTACTGCCTGGGGTAATGCCGACTTTCTGGGTTAAAGATCCTGGTGGAGCACTAGCAGGAGTTACTCCCTGTTTTGTCACCATCAGTGGTGCACTTGAAGGAGCAAGTCCTTGTTTAGCTGACATGGTTGGTGTGTTTGCAGCAGAATTTGAAGTTTTATTGATCACTGGCACTTTCTTGATCTTTGGCCTGCAAAAATAATGATAAAAATATATATATCCAGACAAATGGAACTGCAAAGCAGTTTCAATATCTGATAAAAATAAAGGTTAAAAAAGTTAATGAAATATTATTAGTTCCCAAAATCCTCTTTTTCCCCTCCACTATTTAACAGAAATTATTCAAAAGATTATCATGTCAAAAACTCTTATCGAACTAACTACAAAAGTCTGAAACAAATTTTAGTTCTAAAGAATTACAATAAATTTTATTTTTCAAAATTGATACCATGTTCTTTATCTTTTTTCATATGACAACTTTCACACAGTAATCTCAAATGACATTGTTGAGAAAAGAACATAATATAATAAATTTCAAATCATGGCACAAAGTTGATATCCAGATCTCTACATGATGATGATTAAGTACGTTAAACTGACAGGCCTATTAACAAAACTGTGATATTGTAATCAAATGGAACTATTACATGGACAATAAAAACATAAGATGGAGAAAGTGACCCCTACATGTCAGCCAATTCAAATATTAAATTGAAATTAACATACATGTACACTGAGAACTTAAATGTTTACCTAAAGTTTGAAGAGAATACTTACGGATTTGTCCAAGCTACATGTCCTGGTCTGCTCTCTTTGAACAGAACACTGAAAAAATTCAATGTGAAATTTAACCAAGATAATATTCCCACAAATATTCTAACAGCTATGACAGTCATATTATGTTTTGTATATCATCATAAATACAATAAAAGCAATTGTGTTTCTGCTGCAGCTTTTATTATATTTAATTTCATATGATTTTATCTTGCAGTTATTATGTTGAGAAATGGTTCTGTAGGAATTTGATGGATTGATTGAATGGGGTTTTTATGCCACTTTCAGCAATTTTTCAGCTATATCGTGGCATTGAGATTTTACTGGGGGAGGAAGCCGGAGTACCTGGTGAGAACCCCCGACCTTCGTCAGGAACACTGACAATCCTTGTCAATTAGAGTTGGAGTTGAGCACACCTCGCCACGAGGAAGCCTCAAACTCACAACCTCAGTACTGATACGCTGGTGATCAATTAGTAGATATAACTAACTACTTAGACCACTTGCCTACCGAGATCTCTGTAGGAATTAGAAAAAGATGACATCTTTCTTAGTAACATCACTGACTGGCTGATATTGTTTACATTAAGGCAAAAAGAATGATGATTAAAGCATTGTTCCTTCATTTTGATTTTTATCTAAGTGCCAGATAGGAATTCCACTTATATTCACTGGTTACCTCCATATCCCTTCTTTAATAATGTCTGAGATACAAATTATACTGGAAAACAGATTTCAGGAAACTGGCACAACTGCAGGTACAATGTAAAATTTTAGACAGACTAATTGGGGTATAACATACATGTGTGTACAAAGAGGCACCAAATTTCAGCTGGAACACCTGAACAGGTACCAGTGACCCTCAATTAGTAACCAGTAAATTTCATGCACTGTATAGCCAAAGTCAGGCTTCAAAATGCAGTGGTGACAAATAAGTGTTCTGTGTAGGTGAACATAGTCTGACCACTTAGACCAAAATAAATTAATTATTAGATATTCATCCAAATTTTTCCTGAAATAGGGATAGGCGGGCAAATTTTATTTTTTTATTTTTTTCTATTTTGGTGGATAATGCCTAACAAAAATGAAGAAAAATCTTCAAAATCAAAATAAAAAAATTTTGCATTAAAAAAAATAGGGACAGGCAGGGATGAAAATCTAATAATTAATTTATTGTGATCTTATCTACAAGCAAGACATATAGCCTTCTGCTTCCTGTGCATTACAATTTTTTCCATTCTCAAGAGTCATATGTAATTTTAATTTATTTCAATGCAAGTCTTATTTAAAATTTATATTGAATAGAGAAATACTGTAACTCTATGAAAGCTAAGAAAGGACTTATTTCTCCTATGATTTTAAAGCATAATTTGTTTGTATAACTTCTGTATGGATCCTCAGTGCATGTATCATTACCAATACTGTAACCAATGATTCGATGTCATTACTGTATTTTCTACCAAGCTGAGAATAGGGAAGGATGTAAGCTGAATTCACACAAAAAAATTTAACCAACATATGGGTTAAAATGGAGTCTAATGCAACCTTCACCATTTTCACAGCCATATTATGGTGACCAGTCTTATTAATGGAGGCAGATGGAGTGTCCAGAGAAACAAACCTTCAGCAGATACCTATGTAAGTTTCAAGCTAAGTGCACCTTTGTTTTTGCATTTAACCAGGTAAGGTATAAGCTCATAACAATCAAATGACAGGTAAGTATTGTTTATTACATAACCACTCAGCCAAAAAGGCCTCGTGTGATGCAAGCCTTAATCGATCAATCATGTTTTGTTACAATCATTTAGGTACACGTTATTCAGAACAAAAAATATAAAAATAAAAAT
>JAOXYI010286021.1:0-17015 GCA_028566495.1 Lithophaga antillarum
CTCTTTAAATCGCCAATTCATTGTGGAGACATCATCATTTCATATACCAAGAATGTTTAAATGCACAGTATTTTAATAAATCAAAATAAAGACAGATACGTAGTTAATTAATTTTGCGAATTAAAGTACATACACAGTTTAGAACCATTAACAAAGTTGTCATGCAGGTTTTTGTCTGCCTTCCAAAAGATCGGATTTAGGAACATCAAATGCAAAAGTTAAATGACATTGACCCGTATACTATATATCCACTACTAACCTCACCCAAAATGGTGTCATGGGTTCAAACCCCATTCGATCTCATTATTACGGATTCCAGATATCTACCAAAGGTCGTGTGTTTCATCGGGCAGCGGTCTTTCCTCTCCCAGGAAAAAGCTGAAAAATTGCTGAAAGGAATGATTAAGCCCAACAACATAACTTACCTCCCTTTGCTATAAAATTATACACTAAAATTTGACTTTGGACACGATGTTTAAGACTGGAACCTTATATGAAAAAAAAGACAATCCGAGCAAGAAAAAAAGATGAGAAAATCATAAAAAAAAAATAAAGAAAGAAAAATAAATATATAAAATGGAAAGAACAACAGATTGCAACCGAAGGGAATAAATGGAGTTTATCTTATTTCGTTGAAACAAATAAATGATTTCGTTCAATGTCCTCATAGAATGTAAGGGTTGTTTTCGTTTATGATAGTGTGAACAAATATGAAACGTATATCAAAACAACTTACAGAGGTTCCTTTAGGTCTTCTGTATGTGTTGAGTAAAGTGGTATTACATTTTTAGCGTATGAAATATGTCGTGCTTATTATCTGTATTTTGTAGAAAAAGGAAGAAAATCTATAAATTGTAAAAGGAAGTTGTCGTTGCTTATCTATATATTTTGCAGTAACTATTTGTATATCACCCACTGAGTGCCTTTTTAAGGTGATAATCCTTCAGCAATTTGTTTTCGTGTAGAATCTCGCATGTCAAAGATCGAGTCCACTGATACTCAGACAACATTAAATTAACATTGAAAATGAAGAAAGGGATTGAAAAGTTTAAAAACGGAAAACGTAGAGACATAAACTTTCTTAGATAAGAAACGCAAGGAAGGCAATCAATATCGGCAAGATGGGTTCAGGATCAACAAAAGTTCGGCAGAACGACAAGGTATCAACACTTTTCACAGCAATACGTAATAGCAATTTTAAACGTGCTGAAAGTTTAATAAATCGAGGAGTGAGTAATGATTGTATTAATTTCATTGGTGCTACACCTTTAATAGAAACATGCAGAATTGTTCAAACATCTAAAGATAATAGCGAACGGGAACAATTTGTGCGATTTCTTTTAGACACTGGCTGTGATAAAACAAAAGTGGATATTTATGGGTGGACGGCTGTCATGTATGCAATAGAAAATGGCCATGACTCTATTGTCAGATTGTTAGAAAGAGATAAAAAGCGGATTACTTATTTTGGAAGAAATGGTAAGTATAAACATAGATCGTGTTTATAATATTGACAGATGTAGTCAAATTTCTTGCTTTATGTATCTGGGCTTTACTGTAGGTTCCTAATCCCATGACTTTCCGTACAATTATTTTTTAGGATTGTGTACTAATTATTTAACTTGATTCTGAAAGGGAAATGAAACTTTTGATACATCTTGAAGAAAGTTATGATGCGAATATTGGTAAAAAAATTACAACGTGCAATAAAATAAGACTATAGAGATATGATTTTAAGATTACACTGGTGATCACTTGTCATTCTTTGTTTGTCATTGAAATTGACACAAACATTCTTCAGAGATGGGGGAAATGAATTATATTCGTTCTTCGTGAATAGGCAAACATGACTTTTCTAAAACGTCCACAAACCATTTACTTTGAATGACAAAAGGTTATTCAGTGATTTTCGTTTATTTTACGTATATCGCAAATACCATTAAACAAAAGATTAGATTACTCTATTGATAAGGGATGATATTTCTCTATGAGTTCAGTTTATTCCCTCGAAACGGAAAAAAAAATAATTGTCAAATTACGTAGAATAACGAATTTCTGCACCTAAAGGTACCAATGCGTCTGTATTAATGTGATTTTTATGCGATATATTTTTTTATTACGCTTTATCGAATAAGCTGTCAATAATTGTGCAATTATTAACACGTTTAGTCATGACATTTTTAACAATTGATCAAGTACTTGGTTTCATTTGGATGATTCTTAAAGTAAATTTGGCTGTGCTTTTTTGGTGATTTTGGCACTTTTTAATGCTCTTTAACGTTTGATTTTCTCTGTTTTTTTAAAGACCACTGATGCGACATGATTTGTTGAAATGTGCATATGGTGCATCAAACTTACTTTGTTACCTTGTGATATTGTATGCTGATTATTTTAATTGAACTACAATTAACCGGAGGCAACGGATGCGTGACGCGATTTCTTAAGTATGCTATAAAAATCGAAACTTATTCATAGATTTCTCGAGTTACCATGCATAGTGACGTTTTTCTGGCATTGTTAATTGATATTACGGGACCATGTGCTGGAAGGTAGCATAGCATGGTCGTATTGAATGTATACCGTATAACAGTCTGGTTTGTATTCCACTTCAGTTCAGTACTTTGATGATATAAAGCCTCTGATTGGTTAAAATAATGTGAAATTTTACCTTTTTGGTTTTTTTACTGTGTGGAAGTAATTTAGGATTTGAAAGAAGTAGAACTTTTTGGAAGACTGGTACACCATCTTGGTGAAAATATTGGATTATTCAGAAACCAAGCCTCAAAAAGTGTATTTACTATAATACAAACAGGCGAAAAGAACAGAGTTGCCTGACAGAAATTTTCAAAGCGCAAAGGGAAATTGGTCATGTGTCTATTTCCTATGTGCGGGTAAAACTGGAATTGAATGTATAATACTCAAATACTGCATTCTGATACAGAATTTCGTCATAGGAATGGAAAATTAGAAAAATATTACGCTTGTGCCCGTGTTATACTACCGTGTTATCTGTAAAGTCTATTCTGAATTGACTAAACCTCAATTTTCTGCAAAAAGAGTTTTTCAGAAAAATGTATAAGCAGATCAATAATATGATTATTCTAACTGTGTTCCAATGATTTGTGTCTATTAATTGATTAATAGCTTTTGCCCCGGTTTTTTGCCGTGTAAATATTGAATAAATGAATTTAACTCTGATCTAATTTTTTTTTAGCTTCAACTGAGGAAATTTTTGATGTCATGACATTCAACAACAATGCCAGTATTAAAGAATACCTAGAATTGTATGACATTATGGAAGAGCCTTCCACAGATGGTCAGAACTTAGAACACTAATATTTGTAAAAGGCTGCCATTTTAACCCCCTTTTTTAGAAAGTAGTTGTTAAAACAACCTTTTTATATGATATCTGTAATTGTGCAACTTTCTAAGCTGGTTCTAAAAAAATCAAATTCTAAAATGTTTAACATAATTGTATGCAGAAATTACAATTTTGCGAACACTAATTTATAAGAAACATGGTAAAGTCAAAATAGTTACATTGACCATTGGGACATAGAAACTGTTATCTCTTGCGAATGGAACCAAAGATAATTACCTATTAACACAAGGAAAAGAAAATGTTAGTGACAGTCGAATTAAATTGGGTGAATTATAAGTCATATACTTAACAGGAACAGAAATACACAACGTGAATTCTGAACATGTTTTTCATTGTTATTTCATTTTGTAATACTTTACTGATTGGAAGAATGTTATTTGTTGTCTGAAATCGGTTTCGTCCTGTCTATTGTCCTAGATTTCTTTTTGTCTTCTGCAGCATTCCGACACAGGTATATATTAATAGCAGGCGTCTGTCTATCCACCCGGCCGTGTGTCCTCAAATTTTACTTGTAGAACCAACTAGTCATTTGTTTTTTAAAGGCTAATTTTCATACCTAAGAAAGTACTTTGCTATGATATGAAAATGATCAAATTTTGTTGTTCCTTTTATGCAATGTTTTTTAACATTTATTATGGCTCTTCTTGGACTTCCTCAGTTTTAGCTTCAGACGTGACAGTGATGGATTTGTTAACAACTAGTTTATCTCTGAGGTATCATATTAAGATTTTATAGGAGGAACTGGCATAACATGAATATTTGAAAAAAAAATCCAGATTTAGTGAATGTTACGCGATCTTTGTCCTTTTTCGGTCAACTTTCTGAATTTAACTTATCATGATACCATGTGTAACCAACCTGTCATTTATCTTTTGAAGAATTTTTCAGGATCATTTATTATTATATGAAAAAGCATTATATTCTACTATTTCTTAAAATTTTTATGGTCCTTTCTCATATATGTCCATATATGTCTAATATGGCAGATATCTTCTGTACATAACTAGTCCTTTTTCTTTTGAAGATTCATTTTTACATTTGGTTTAATGTTATGTCATAATATGAAAATGATCATATTATAATGTAGATGATATTTCGCAAGAGTTGATGCTTTGGGCTTGGTCAATTTTAGTTTGTAATGATACTATATATAACAACTACCGTTTTGAAGAATTACCAATCTGGTATTTGTTTAGATGTCAAAATGATCATATTATGTCATTATTTTAATTTGATGGTTATGTAAGGACTATGATCATTTTTGAAAAAAGTCTGCAGAATTGAAAATTAAGAGATGATCTTGGATAACGTTTGCCTTTTCAACTTTCAGCTATCAGCACTCTTATTGAGATATGTTATTGAACTGCTCCTCTTACCTATAATTTACGAGTTCTGCAGATACTAAAAATAACAAAAATTATTTGAAAATTAATGCAATATCCAAGTACAGAGGTTATTCTTGGCTACTCGATTTGATCATTTTTGTTTGTAGGTTTATAAATACTAAATTTCTTTTGGCTTTTAACTTTTAGGAAGTAGCACTATTGCTGAGATACTCAATTGTTGAAATATAAAATGTAGTTCATATACCTTTGATTTTTGTAAAGTTTAATATTGTGGTATGTATTTAGAAAAATATATACTGTCAAAATGATTGCTTAAATTTCCTGTCTCAATAGTCATAATGCAAATAAACAACTATTTTACCATTACATTGAAGAAAAGTACACATCAGTCCTAATTATAATTGTTTAGGATTTCTTGATCTACAACACACTACATAAAAATTGACATTTGACCTAACAACTGAATAAATATCTCATACTTGTATTGAATAACATGTAATTTAAAGATGGTTGTATAGATCTATGTACAACGTCGTATTCTATGTATTGTTTGTTTATTCATTGAGTTATACTGATAGTATAAAATTATCGAAGTAAATGTGATGGCTGATTACTTTTTTATGATGTAAACTTATAAACATTTTCTTTTGGAAGAAATGAAACGAACAAATGCATTCTAAAGGATATTCCAGTAATATTCATATACATTTTAATTTAACTGCCTACTTGCAAAGAACTTCTAATTCTCCATTGAAATGAAAAATTATGAAAAGGCGCGTATTGTTTTTTCTTTTTCTGTATAATGGTTGATGACATTTAATATATGCAATATGTTTTCAATGTTGCCGAAGTGCACATTAAGTTTTTGCTACGTTATATAATATTTCTATATCCCAAATTAGTGAGGATTTATTTTCTGTCAATGATCAAACCAAGAAGACCTCTTTACCCTAATATGACTTTCGGATTGACATGAATTCGCACGACTGGTGTTGCTAGCAAAGCAGGAGATATTCACCCTATCGACGCACCTGATCTCACTCACCTTACTCCTTTCATGGAGTTCATGCGATTTCAACTTTTGTACCTAAATGTGTAATTTAGTGTATGGACTTTTGATTTTGGAATATATTATGGTATTCTACTATTTTCTCTTATACTACCACTGAGTAGATAGCTCTTTGGTAAGATTTTCAGATCACCTAGGGTAACAAAAGCTTGATAGCTAACATTTGTTGATTAGAAGTGTTTGATTTGAATTCTAGTGATAAATTTTACTGTTAGCCTGGTTTAAATGGGATTGTCAATTGATAAATTTTGATGAAGTCCTTCTTTTTTTGGGTCATTTTATTAATAGACCTTAAACATTTTAAAATATTATTTCAATCTATTTTTGCTTTTCAGCATTAATATTACTCGGCCAATTGCTCATCTAGTGGGTGTAAAATCAGTGTTCGCTTCATTATACTTCCACATCACTCTCAGGCAAGATCTTTTTTCTCCAATTCTTAGAAACGGTTGAGCAAATGTGATTTTTTATACAAAGTCTTTGAGGATGTTTGTATCAACTCACAAAACTTGTAAGAATATCCGGAGGCCTACAAACAAAATAAATACCAGACCTTATTAAATAAAAAAAACAAAACAAAACAAAAAACAAAACAAAACAAAAAAAAGAAAGAAACCCAAATCATCTAACAATATGCAAAACCCCATTCTTTGTGTTAAGTACAGCTTGACGCCATTTGTATCCTCAGACGATTCCTACTTATAACTAAAATGATGCTATATTTGATGACAATGATTTAAACGTTTTGAAAGTTAATGTAGAAGTTCATTTAAAACACTTTGTCACAATACAGCAAAAAAGTTTTGTTTATAATTCAGTAGTATAAATCATTCTGCGGTGATTTTAATTTACCATAACATCCTTGCAAGTATCTAGAATTTGTAGCAGCTTACCTTATCACAAAATAAAAAATAAAGGCGCTTTCTGTAAAACAAATTAGATACGAATTATTAAATATACATAAAATAATTCAAGAAAGCTAAGAGAAGTGGCGTTATCCCTATAGTGAATGAGGCGTACTAAAAATACAAATTGACAATAACTGTACAAGTAGTCGCAAAAAATCAAATCACACCCCACCACCCCTCCCCCCAAAAAAACACACACACACAAAAAAAACCCAAAAAAACTAGCAGCATCATTTTCTTCCACACGGTATTCAGCTGCAGTATCACTGTTTTCATCTCAGGTGGTTTAGGACATGTCATTACATGTAGTATCAACGTATTAATCAGTGTGACGTTCAACACAGTTGGAGATATTTACCCATTTTGAGGCGATAATCATAGTGACGTGATAAGATGATAGAGATATTTGCAATAGTCATCGCATAATAACCATGAAAATGAAAAGGTTCGAGATTATGGTTTATTTCATCTACAGACGACTTCAGTAATAATGCAAAATAATGTAAAGTTAACATGGATCCATTCTTCAAATGAAATCTAACAGAATTTTTTAAAGTTAGCTTTTTGTATGTACTTAAATAAATTTCATTAAAAATGTATGCTTCCATGCTGTTTAAGAAAAATACTCTGCTCCTAGACTGTAATGGATTATATTAGGAAAATCTACAATGTCACTTATTTTTGTCAAAAAATAAAATAAATAAAATAAATAAAATAAAAAAATAAGAAAAAAATAAAAATAAATAAATAAAAATAACAGCGACCAATAGATATTATAAGAATATTTTGCTTGCAAGATATACTTCCTTTTAAGAAAGAGAAAAACTGGGATATCAGTGCTTTATTCCTAAATATTTTACAACAAGTGAAAAAAAATGAAAAGAAATATAAGAAGACCTAACAGCCGCACATAACAAAGACAATTTGTGTTATCTTAATACATTATTTTACCCATAAATACACTAAATTATTTGTCAAAACATTACAATGCTTTTTAAGGTTGTACGCATGTTGAAATAAGTCATGCCATGAAAATATGTAAATCTAATTGACAAATTCTATCCCTTAGAGTTAGAAGTTTGATTCTTAAGAGCTGTTCTCTACAAGAATAAATTGGATGATAGGATGAAAAAAATATTTAGTAAGGGATTAAAATACACAGTCACCAATTTCCCCGACTTTTTGAAATTTTCATTAAGCAACATTCAGTGACAACAAAAATTACAAGTTTAGCAGCGGTAAAATGCCAGTATGTGGCCAGGAAATAAACAGTCGTGGAACATTTCACTTGTCTTCCAGTGTATTTCGAAGTGGAGCGGTGTCTTCGTTGTTGCCATTTTTGTTGTTTTCGAGGTTAATTTTTAATGTTTTGGTGGTTAGATATCTTTGCCGTTTTTATCTCACCTAGCCAAAGGACATATGAAGTTTTGAAATTTCTTCCCCGTCCGTAAACTTTTCACATTTTAGTCTTCTTCTGTGAAACTACCAAGCAAATTGAACTGAAACTTTGCAGCAATAGCTCTTTAAAATGTTCCCTCATTTAGTGCCGATAGGAAATTCATTATTGCCGTCATATGGCAAAATGCTTTCTGATTGACTGAAATATAAAACATCTTCTCGTTTGAAATGACTGGGCCGATTGAATGGAACTGACAGAAATGATTCATGGGAAATCTTTTACAACATTTCCGCATTTCTTGTCGATCGGACAATCAATATGGCTGCAACAGGGCAAAGTGGCTAAAATCCAAAAATCATGTTGTCTGAAACCACTGGGCTGATTGAACTGAAACGTGACGGTAATAATCTATGTATAGTCCTGGACTGAAAAATAACTTTTTTATCCGCTTGTAAAAACTTACTAGTTGAATATTTTTTGACCAGCAAAATCAATATTATCTCATATAAAACTGGCAAAACCTTTGTCGGCTATTCTCATATATTGAAAACAAATAAATAAAACTTAATTAGTTTTTATATTTGTTCGTATGAAATGCTTTTTAAAATTCCTTGAACAAATAGAGCCGAGTGTGTTGCCTTCTGCGCTTGAATATTGAATATTTCGGATCAGACTTCTTGATAAAAGTCCAAACTTCTATCCAAAAATATTTGATTTCGTGGTAATCTGAGAAAATTTTTAACTTTTGCACTTTTCAAACCAAGGAGAGATGTTAACCATTCTCATTTGACAGTGAGCAACTGCAGCTTAAAAAAGTAAACCCAGTTTGTTCAGTTTGACATCTGTCAGATCTGGCAGGCAAAAAACCGACGACAAGTTATTTTATTTCCTTTAAAATCACGAATTTGTATACAGTAAAAAACAGAAAGGTAATCTGTAACACGGAAGAAAATTTTCATTATTTCAAAGCCTTCAGTGTTATCATAATCAAGGGAATCTGCTTTTTGCTTCGTCGTCCTTCGAGTATTTTATTTTGTAACAATGCACAGTTATCCGATTAACCTATATACAATGTCGATAATACAGCTACTAATAATGGGAACAGTACCAAGGCAATGGCTAAACATAATTCGTTCAAGTAATAAATGTTCTTCAAATATAGTACTGATTTTGTTGGATGCCATGGCGGTTTATTAAGATAAGAAAACTACAGCTCACTTCCCCATGCAGTGCTTTATAAATGTTCAAATTATTATCCATTTCCCACAACCTTTAAATCAAAATTCCAGAACATTACTGTACATCTATATATTGTAAGGAACAATATGAAAAAAACCAACAAAAACAAAAAAACCAAAGAAAGAAATGGTAACCGGGAGACAGGGGCGGGAGGAAGGAGACAAGAGGGCAGGGTCAAGAGACAGAGGGTGGAGACAGGAGACAAAGGGAAGGAAGCTGAGAGACAAAGAGTCAGCAGCCAAAAGACCAGATAACGGGAAGACGGGAGCTCTTGGTTGACTACTCTAGGCAAAGTGATTTCTGATTGGCTAATATTACAACAATCTTGTCTGAAAATACTGGGATGACTGAATTGAAACTTTGTAGAAATAGTCTGTGAATGGTTTTCTAGAAGGTTTGGTCATTTCGTATATATTGGACATATCAGTATGACCAATATAGGCAAAACGCTTTTTTGACTGGCTGAAATTTAAAACATCTTCTTGTCCGAAACCACTGGGCAGATTGAACTGAAACTTAAATCGAAATTAAACCTTATAATCTATCGTTTATATAGAAGTCTCCCAAACTACAGCATTCTAACCCCCAACATGATATGAATGTGCCCCATTTGTTAAAAACAAAAACATTAATGCATGCCTATATTTACCAATTAATGTTCTCGTGAAGTTTCATTGAATTATACCAGAAGTTTCTAAGAAAACGGATTTAGAAACTGATTTGACCAAGCCCATTTCCATGGCAACGGCAGCCATTTTTCAAAACAAAAACTGAACGCACATCTAGACATACTTATGAACGTTCCGTGAAGTTTCTTTGAAATTCTATAAATAGTTACTGAGAAAATTGATGTTAAAGCTGATTGGATAATGCCTGCCTCCATGGAAAAGACGGCCATTTTTCAAAAATTAAACCCTGAATACATATCTAGGCATACTTGCAAATGTTCCTGTGAAGTGTCATTGAAATTACATAATTAATTATCGGGAAAACTGATTGGATAATGCCTGTTTCCGTGGCAACAATAGCTATTTTTCAAAAATCAAAACCTAAATGCACATCTACACATGCCGATAAATGTTCTTGTGAAGTTTCAGTGAAATTCTATTAGTAGTTGATGAGAAAACTGGCGGACAAGTTCAGAGCAGAAGAAGAAAGAAATAATAATAATAATAATAATACAAAATGTAACAACAAGAAATGACTGTGACAGTAACGGTTACAAAATTCTCTCAAACAAAGTCTCCCTTTCTCGTCCTTGCCTAAAATAAATGGGAAAAAGCAAACCTTGCTAGTCTGGAGGCACTTACACTGTGTATTTTCCTGAAAAAAAAAGCATTCTATATTCATGATAATTCCAATCATACTTGGATTATAAAGTAACCCTATTTGTTTTAAAACCCCCAAAATACCCCCAAAACCTCTATTTACAGCCCCACAAGGAAAAAAAATGGGTAAGGGTTCCTCATACCCAGCCTACCCAGCTGGTCTGAGAGGCAGTCACCCAATACAATTAGCCGAAAGATTAAATCATAATCTTGCACACTGATTTTATTATGCTTCTTTAATGCAGTTACCACTCCTATATGGTCCTCCATAATACATGAAACCCACTTTAAGGTCCCTCCAAAAATGGAAATTTGGGCAGGGGTTCCCCATACCCAGTCTAACCTGGCTGGTCAATACAATCAGCTGAAAGATTAAATCATAATTCTTACACAATGATTTTACTATGCTTCTTTAATGTCATTAACTCCTTCATAAACCCCTGAAATACATGGAACCCACTTTTAGGTCCACCCAAAAATAAAATTTGGGCAGGGGTTTCCCATACCCGGCCTAACCCAGGTGGTCTGGGGGTATTCATAATTCTTACACAGTAAACTTACTGTGCTTCTTTAATGCAATCAACTCCTTTACGGACTCCTAAGATACATGAAACCCACTTTTAGGTGCACCCAAAACTAAAAATCACCCAATAAAAACAGCTTAAAAAGTTGCATCATAATTCTAACGCCTACTAATAAACATTACTTTTACAATGGATTTCAGGATATTTTCAATCCCTTTCTTCATCCTAAAATCCCCAAAATGTGATTTGTTGTCCTCCAAAATAGAACATTTGGTCAGGAGTTCTCCCTACAAGCTACTTTGATTTTAAAAAAATATTATAGAAGCTATGACAGCAGTAAAATATTCATTTTCCATAGGATTCTATAGGGTACCTTACCCCACCCTATTTGGATCCTCCAAAAAGGTACCCCACTGAAAAAGAAGAGTTGAGTGCACATGTTGAGGCATGGGTCTAACACTATGTCAAACTTCAAGGACATACGACTTACGGTGTCCGAGAATTCAGGCGGACAAGTTCAACGGCGGAAGAAAAAAAATAATAAGAAGAAACGGGACAAAAACAATAAGTCTCCAAACTTTGTTTTGGAGACTTAATAACAAGAAACGGAGCAAAAACTATAAGTCTCTACAATCTCCGTTTAGGAGACAATGATCAACGGATGGTCTTGTACAGATATCCTCATTTATGCCGATCAGACATCCAATATAACCACCACAGGGTAAAGTAGTTTCTGATTGGCTAAAATTTCAGAAATCTTGTCTGGAAGTCGATGGAACCGAAACTTTACAGAAATGATCTACGAATGATCACTTACAAAATTTCTTTTCTTCAAAACTGTAATCTTGAACTTCATAATTTCTGGCCGAATTTAAGTCACTACAAAACTAAGTGAGTAATACGGGCCCTTATCAGCCTCAACTTTTCTTCTCATACAAGTGCTTTTATGCATTATGTATAAAAATAAAAAATTAGCTCAAATGGCATTTGTGAAAACAAATAAGGTTACCAATTATTTTGTGTTATTGTAATCTGTGTGCAATACATATTTTAATGATACTTTATCCAACAAATTGTCTTGATGTTTTATGTAAAACTGATAATCATGTAATTATTCATTCTCCGAGTTGATATTTTTTTAACAAATGAAGAAGTAATTGTGTAAGATTCATGAATATATCAACTGAGTTTAACAACAACCGAATGCCAAAGACGAATGACCGAAAGTTGTTCTTTAATCCACTGAGTTATCTTGCATGACACGTATTTTGCAACATTTGATATTGTTAATTGATATTGTTAACTGAGATTGCTATGTACTAGATTTGTTTTTGTGCTGAAAAGCTATCTGTATCAAACAAGAATACCTAATGACAAAGTTTCAGTTTCTCACTTCATGAGTTTTACTACCTTCTCACTTATCTAAGCACTGGTACTCATTTATATAAGCTATTTACTCTTTTTTTTTTTGACGAGTTCAAATACATTGAGTAAATCTGATCTAAAATATAGTAATTGGGAAATATGCTTCTTTATATCTTATAACCAGCAATTTGTATTTCAAAACTTACAAAAATCAGAATGGGAATATTCAATCTGTGAAAGCAAATAGCGTGGTTGAGTAATCTTTCTGTTATACAATAAATTGAACACAATCAACGATATTTTATTATAAATTTTACAATTGGGGAATTTATCCCGCCATTAAAATTATATTTCGATTAATTCAAACTTTTGAACTTAAGTATTCATTTTAACTTTGATAGCATTAACCACAACACAGTTTACGGAAGCTTCATTTCACGACGGACTAACGCTTCATGTAAATAATACAGTCTTATAAAGTATGAGCTTAACATGTCTTTCTGTATTTTCAAATTTGATTACTTCAGAAACGTTTGAATGTTATATGAAGACAGTGAAGATGACTAGAATATAAACTCAACAATTTAACACAGATTATGATGATATTTTGCAAAACAACAGTAAACTATCTAAAATCAAACATTCATCAGACAGTGAAAAATCACTTGACTGCCTGTTAAGTTTAATTTGTTGAAATAAGTAATAATTTAAAAAGGAAGAAATTGTTAAGCTCGTTAATACCCAGTAAAACAAAAGTTCTCTAAAATGGCAAATGTTGTGTGTAAGCATAATAATTTTAAAGAGTTTTTGCAATACAGAACATTACATGAAAACTGGCAATCTACCAGGCAGATACTAGCAATTAGCTGACAACAAATAACTGTAATTCCGTGTAACGAAGCGAGTGTTATTTGCTGTAAGGAACTGCTAGACTTACGGTAGAAGACACAGGTTAATTAATTTACGAAAGAACTGAGAATATACATCAAATCTTGTTTGAGTTAAACAAAGACCTCAAAGAAAGTAAATAACTCCGCACATCTGAACAAAATCTAACAGTGTGTCTAAATGTCAAGAATGTCACCTGGATTGTTTTTCCCTCTAAGATTTTATGACACTAGGAGGTCATTACGCACACAATAACATTTAGTTTGACCAATCACAGGCGTTCATATTGTCAGATCAGTATATGCATAGGAAGATATGTTATAATATTAATTTAAATTGCATTATAGAGAAGACGACACCAGAGAATTACGAGCTACATATAAAAGTAAACAGAAAAATATGGGTACAGCATCAACTAAATGTCAGGGAATGGATAAAATGTATCAACTTTTTAAAGCCATACTACAGAATAATTTCAAAGAGGCCAGTAATCTGATATCAGAAGGCACGAATATTGATTGTATAAACTACCTTGGTGGAACTCCTTTGATAGAAACTTGCCGAAGTAGAAAGCTAAGTAAAGATGAAGAACGTGAACATTTTGTAAGATTTCTCATAAAAAATGGATCTGATGTGGCTAAAACAGACATCTACGGATGGACAGCTCTACTATATGCCACAGAAAATGGCCACGAATCAATTGCAGAATTACTGGAAAGCAAAGAAAGGCGAAAGAGTATTATTGAAAACAGAGGTAAGCATCTGTATAGCATAACAGTAGAATATTATTTAGGATAAATCTTACTGACATACGGATTATTACAACTACAGATGCAGAACATTTCTTGTACGTTTGTGATTTGAATTTTTTCTTTAAAAATCTGTATCTTCCTTTGCTGTAAATAAAAGAAAGAGAGAGAGAAAGAGGGAGAGAAGGAACATTGTTGCGGTCTTGCTCAGTGACGATGTTAATTTTATGCAATATCAAAAGAAAGCAGCAGTCAAAGAGTAAAATAATTTAACATATTTAATATCTTGAAAAATTAAAAATGAGAAAATAGTAAAAGAAAAAATATTGACAAAGACGACAAGAATAGAAAAACAGTAAAGTTTGTAGCCCTTAATATGCAACTGAATGAATGACACATATTTTTACAGAATTATAATGTTGCTAAGCTTCTTTAATCCGTTTCTATGTAGAAACTTTTTGATTGCATTTTCTACTGCTTGGTTATATCAATTTCAGTGTAGTTTGATTTCAGCCGCAGATATAAAATTTTGTTAAATCTAAAATGTAGGTGTTAAATAAGACGAATTATAAACAGTAAACGATTTAATAGTTTCTTTGACTATTTGATTACCTTATGATGATTTACGATTATTAGGCTTTATATTCAAACAATGTCTTGGTTTTCTTATTCGGATAACTGATAACAAATAATTACATTATCGTATTCAAGAACCTGCTAATAATAAAATGGTATTTTGTCATTGCATTCATGGATCAAACATAGATCGAATACTCGATTGAATATAATAATACTTATGAAACATAGGTTACTCGTGGCTTAAAATTAGGTGTTGCAGAAAGGTTGTTCAGAATTGACATTAAATCCTATGGAAAAAAAATTTTCATAGCAAGCTCAAAATTTCAGCTTGAAATTCAGAACAGGCAAAACAATTAGATATTCAGTCATATATAACAATCTATATTATCTGATCCTAGTAAAAAGATATTTCTGCTTTTGTCGTGGCAAATTTAGTTGTTCCTACTACAGTTTATTATAAAAAGTTGAATGAATCTAAAATTAAATTTTTCACAAAATACGGCAGGTGATAACCAAAACCATATTAGGACTGTAAATTTTGCCACTGTATAAATTGCTGGCAACAATAAATATAATTAAAAAATTTTTTTTTGTTATAGAATGGAACTGTGAAATATATGTGTGAACAAACTGGAAAATTCAGAGTAGAAAATAAATATTTTGGTAATGCAATATAAAGATTTCTGTATTGAAGGTTTCTGTAATAACAAAGTAAAGAAATTAAATTTTTTTTTCAATGTTTCATTTCAAATTTTATACTTTTCGAGTATATTTTGCGTTTTTTCTTGCTCTAATCTTGTGTAGACTTTGCAATTTGGCTAGCACTTGACATAATTGTGGTTCAAATCCCGGTTTGCCCAAGCTGAATAATTATGAAATTAGTACTTGCTGCCTAGTGACTTCGCCAATCACGCAGCAACTACAGCAAGGACTGGTCGGCTTGGGGTCAGATAACGTGTCGAAGTGAGATGGCATGTCTGACTGTAGACTGTTGCTTAAACGAACCTTCGCTATAAAAATCCAGTTTAGTTATTTGTTCTGGTACAAACAGATATATTGTACATGCATCACACAATATGAATTATTCTCACCATGATATCGATGACATTCACAAAGAATGGAGATTTGTGTATACTTAACTGGAGCTAACTAATTAATCCGGCAGAGTCCAAGGTGGCCGCCAACGTTAGACTTAGTTTAACATAGGACTCTACGCCAAAAACATCTTAGGAACTACGAAGACAATTAAAACAAAATGTTTATGATTGACCATTGTATGGTCCTCTATCAAAACTGGAATTGTCATGCCGATATGAAGTCCAAGATGGTTGCCATCGCCGGACATAGTTTAATATAGGACCCTATTGGGCAAAGATTAAAAGACTTCTAAGAAGCTACGAAGATAATTAAACGAAAATTATTCATGAATGATCATTAGATAGTCCTCTACCAAGATTATAATTTTCATGTTGAACAGAAGTCCAAGATGGCCAAAATGGCAGAACATAGTGTAACATAGGATTGTATATTTAGAATCAACCAAGACAATTAAACAAAAAACTATTCATGAACAATCATTGGATAGCTGTAATTTTCATGCCGATCCAACTTCAAAGATGACCGCCAGCGCAGGACATAGTTTAGCATAGGACCGTAAGGGGAAAGCATTCAAAGATCTTAGAAACTGCAGAGACAATAAAACTGAAACGGGTTATGAATAGTCCTCTACCAAGATTATCATCTTCAAGTCGGAAAATTTTTCATTTTTTTGGAAATGGATCAACTTATAATCAGGTGATCGATACACTCTATGGTGAGCCTCTAGTTTTCTAAATCTGTGAAACATGTGTGAACAAACGGTAAAATTGAAAATACAGTCAAGCCTGTCTTAATGACCCTTCATGAGAGGTGGAAAATAAGGTCACATAAGACAGGTGGTCTTTATATAGAGGTCTTTGGATTTATCGACAAGAAAAGATGTCTTGTTGACGTGAAAATTTTCTTCATGAAAATCTATTGTTCCTTACTATCCAATTAAAGTAATGTTTTAAATTTAAGGTTCAGTACATAAATTTTATTGATTTTGCTGTTCATATTTTGCTATTTAGTATTTAAGTTTTTCGAAAAAAAAAGAAAGAAGAGTAGTAATAATAATTAAAGTATACCTCCAACGTTTTTTCTGTTTTTGTTTTGGTTTTATGTAAAATTTGTGTCACAACAGTAGAATTTTTATGAGTGA
>JAOXYI010286022.1:0-10538 GCA_028566495.1 Lithophaga antillarum
TGTATACTTCAGAACATGATACTGAGATATTGAACAGAAAGAATAACCAACTGTTTTGGTTGACTACCTCTGTTAAACCGTCGATGCAATTTGCTTAACGCTGGTTAAATTTCCGTTCACGTCAGGGGTTCATTGTATAGATTTCAAATACATGTTTACAATTGTTTTATTAATGACCAAATTAGACATAGTGGGTATTTAAAACGGTAGTCCATAGATAGGAATTTCTTCTGTGTATGTGCAAACAGAATTACACCTTAAGTAAATTAAAGTTGTCAGTAGACTTTGATACTGAACTACGAATTGTTTGATAATATTTAAAAATGTTTTTAAACGTCCTTCATTGTGAAGTAATAATATAACAGACAATATTTTTGTGTTATTTCTTTCACGTTGCGTTTTGAACATTGTAATAGGTTGCATACACATTACGTAGAATTTTGTCTTCGTTATCTGACGATTCATTTATTTCATATGTGCAACAAAAACAGTGATACTGAAATTTATTCAACAGAAGCTCTTGCTAGGGAATGAACGTCACTTTTATTGAATTTTTAATGAAAAAAGTCAACGATCAATCTTACACAGTGTCGGATCGTTCATAAATTAACGATACCGTACAGACAAAAATAATTAAATAAACGTCTAAAAAGCTGTACAACATAACCAAAGTACAAAATTATTAAATAAAATTAAAGTGAATATATAAAAAAAAATATCACTACAAATAAACGATAGGGTTCATTAAAATGGCGGCGTGAAAAAATTTCGCTGTCGAGGTTATGTAAAAGTCTTATATATGAAAATGCACTTAAACAAAACCCAAGATTGTTTTTCACAGTTGTAAATTGAAAAGAAAAAAAATCATAAATAATAAAGGGCAAAAATAAGAATAACTAAAGGTATAGGACCGATAGAAAATGACAGTATATGAATGAAAAATATATATAATACAATTGCTTTCCTTGTCCCAAGTCAATGGTTTCCGAGTCAACTTCGCTCACCACAAATCCTTGACAGAATAAGATTGTGAATTCCCGGTTTTCATCAAGACTCATGTGAACCAATAAGAGTTCATTTCTCGTAAAAGTGTTTGTATCGGAATTTTCATTGATCACCATTGTTGAAAGTAACACACAAAACAGACAGGAGCGGTAACGAAAAACCGGCAATTTGTTTATGCTATCTGGCAAGGGTTTGTGGGGAGCGAAGTGGAGTCAGAAACTCTTGCTTGACTTATTAAGATGGATAGTACAATAAAGGACAAACGAACTGAATTACAGAAAATGAGGCAAAGTTAAAAACAACAGCACTTAACTAACAGAAGCATTTGCTAAACATCAAAAAGTTAGAAATTACTGTTTTTCATTTATACCGTTGGGTGACAATATCTTAAGCTTGCGAATCCAGAACCGTTATCGGTGTTTTCGTTGTGTGTCGGTCCAGGTAGAATCTTGATCAATTATATCGACTTTTAGTTTGTAATAATCAGCCTGAATGTGTCCTGATGACCGCAGATGTCGGCTGAGAGGAGTTGGGGCTTGTGATCCGTGTCGCTACGATAAAGATTGAAGCATAAGTTAAATTGCAACTTGGACCTAAACATACTGAAAACCACAGATTCTACATTCTGAGGGATAGACTGTATTTTCAGATTTGCAATTAGTATTGCAAAATATTTTATGATCTACAAATGTACTGGTAAATGACTGCGTGTGTTGCATTTGATTATGAGTATTATGTAAATAAGACAAAATTCATTATCTATCCTAGTGAGCTTGAAATCAAGGATACCACAGATACATCTAAGCTTGCGTCGTACGTAGACTTATACCTAACGGTAGACAACGGAGGACGGTTAAAATCAAAACATACCTCAAACGTGATGATTACGATTTTCCCATTGTGAGCTTGCCTTTTCTGAGTAGCGTCGTCGTATGGAGTCTACATTTAATAGTTGATCCGCTACTCTAGTGACTGTCTAGATAAAGGGCTATTAATGTCACAAAGCTTATCAGTCAAGGTTACGTCAAGCCCAAATTAATGTCATTAATTCGGACATTTATGGTCGCCATTGCTGGTTGGTTGATCATTATAGAGTGTCCGTATCACAGATGATTACGAACATTTTCCCAGTATTGTAGTCGTTACCCGTTTCCTTATTTAATTAGCGACTGGTCACTGGCTTTGTACAATGGGCAATACGACGGGTGTCACATGTGGAGTAGGACATGCTTATTTTTCCGAAGCACCTGGCGTCATTCCCAGTTTTTATGGCAGTTCGTATTGTCCTTTAGTTTTCAGTGTTGTTTACAAAAAAAAGAAAGGATATGGATGTAAATGCAAATAAGACAAAGGCCCATAAAGGACGAGGTCAAAACAAGTAAAGGAACAACGCTTTGATTGTTGTTCTTCATGTTGAAGTCAACGTAAGGCCTTCAACAATGAGCCATAACTCATACCTTACGTCAAGTTCAAGGCGGCACCTAGCGTACACATGAGAGGTTTTCTTTACTAGATGCCGATAAAGGATAAATCTGGGCTTTTTATCATTTTGATATTCATTGGTGTATGGAGCTTTGTTCCCATATCTTGGGAAATCAACAAATTACTGAAAACTGGTAAGGTAATTTTTCAAACACTGTCATCATTTCGCCCGACATTTAACCAATGGAAACGAACACGAATATTTAAACAACCACAGGGTGCTCATCAAGATAATTGTACGAAAGTTCGACAAACAATGTAAAAACATGATGAAGTGGACATGAAATACTGATGAATTATTCATAATTTTAATGCAACTCGCGTCTAAAATAAAAATGCAGTAGTACATATACAAGAATCCCTTCATGCACAAGTACTCCATTACTGAAAAATATATGGAGCATATATCTGAAGTACGGGGTTTACCGATTCCATTCTGCACGAGAGACAAACTCTGTCAATCAATTAAGGTCACACATTACTAAATAGCACCAACTTTTAATACATGTTTCAGCCTTACGGCCTTCCTCAGTGCCTCAGTGGAAATTTATTACACGTTTGCGCTACAAGGAAACTAGACGTTAACAATGATATTTGTGGCGTTGTTGTGCCGCGAACGTTTTAAAGAAAATTAAGTGACGTTCATAGTGCGGTTCCACAGTGTTGAGTGTTTTCATCTAAAACGATTCTTTAACTTCGCGATATATTTCACTCCCAAATATGTTTTCAATGCCAATGAACTCATTGTCCAGACTGACAAAAAAGTTTTGCGATCGGATCGTCAAGTTTACCGATGCGGATTTTCGGAAAGTTCTATTCTATTCTATCACCCATATGTCCGACATAAATCAGCTTTTCACATTTAGCACAAATAGTATTATATACTAGGCCAACAGTTTTACTATTTATGTTACCCTGGATTTTGTATTCATTTCCCTCATTATCTTTGGAAATGTCCGATTTATCATGCGATTGATAATGCACCGTTCTTACCACATGGGCGACAGGTGTTATTATGTCTGTGAAATATTGTTATTTTTCTTGTGAACAAGTATGTCTTTATACAGTAATCGTTTTATCACGTTTGAAAGCAACAATCGGTGGATCAGGAAATACGGTTCGAAGACATTCGTGTTTGTACAGTACTTTTCATATGTTAGCGGAAAATATCATGAATATTTGGTAAAGCTTTGGAATATGTAATTACAAGTGGAACTCGGCTGTTTTCCTTTTTTGTCTTGTATTTTAAAAGATCTTCTCTTTTTATATTATCAACAGTCTGTAATTTGGTCCCCACTTATTCGATCTTTATATCATCTCTTCCGTAAGTGAATGTTTAGTTCATGTCGTCTTCTTTGATAATCATCTTCATCGGAACAAATGCGTCTAATTCGGATTCCATATGGAAAAGCACGATGGATGTAATATATAGATACTGATCTTTATCAGTGTCTTTCGAGAATGAGTCAGTTTTAATAATCCTTTGTCGATAGAAAGTTTTAACATGTTTAAAAATCCAATTTGATCAGATGGACTTCAAATCTTAACATGCTTAATTCTGTTTTGAAACGGGTATGTACACTATTTCTGGTTTTATGAAATATCTTTAATTCTTCGACGCCGTGCTCTCACATGTCTCATATACCCAAGATGTAGAACATAGAAGACATCTGGGATATATAGGAAGAATTAAAGCTATTTTATGATACTGCGAATAGTTTTTATTTTTAGAAAAAATAGAAATATATATGATGTTGGCGTGAGCACACATTAAATTCATTATATTTGGATTGGGTCACTGTGCTGGTTGAAAAGCTACTAAGAAAGTAGGGATGATTTTTTTTTTCATTATAATCCAATCAATTAATCAGTGTTAATCATTTCTAAAGTTTGTAATTGTATGGCGATTATTCTTCTCAATATGGGCGTCGTGATTGTTAAATATATATTATTCTGTACTATTCTGCTTACATGTACATAATATTTTCAGTTGATAAATTCGCCTGTTAATTCATAACACTATAACTAGAACTCTCACTTCAAAGAAACGTTTCGAGAAAACTGAGAATCGTATCAGTAGTAATATAAGTCAACACGTATTTCTTTGGTTTATATCATATTATTTCTATACAAAACATTATGATTATCACATGTATTTACAACAATATGACCATATTTTGAGGATATGTATATACGCACAGCAGATGAATATCGATCATGTATTAAAGTGTGTTGTGCAATCAACAAATTGTACACATAGAGCAGTAAATTATTTCAATCTTAATTTTTCTCAGATTCCTAAAACAGGTTTTTACTTCTTGTCACATTATCTGATCATGCGAAGTGGTATCTTAAGTCAGTTTTTTACCTTTCGTTCATTGGTATTAGCAGAAGTTCATTAATTGGGTATGTAATTACTAGTAATGCACTTCTGGTATTAGGGATGTTCTACGTGCAAAAGTGGTAAGATTTTCGTATATGTTAAGAGTGATTTTTCCCCAATATTCACAGACTCAAAAGGCACTAGCATCAACTGGATTATCAATGCTGACACTTTCTGTTCGTTTTGAATACAATGTATTGACAAAACTATAATCAGTCTTATCAGAAATTCCTTTTCTTTTCTTGAAGTAAACAATTACAGTGATAGTGAGTATGATGCATCCCGCCAGACCAATAAGACTCCACATAACATATCGCTTGGTAAGACCTGTGACATTTCCTAAGAATAGAATTAAACTATATGGTTAATTGTAATTACCATAATCAATGGCTTTGTAAACTTAAAGATGTTATTAATACTACAACAGTAAAAACTTATACTGGTGAATATGAAAGTTTAATACTTTCTACTGACCCAGTAGGAAACCAGTCGGATCTCTGCTTTTTCTGAGGGAACAGGGGTGTGGTGGATGCGGAAGAGAAAAGGGTAGGTAGTAGAGAAAAAGAGGAGCAGAGAGTTGGAGAGATGAGTCTGGGAAATGAGAAAAAGTTGAGAGAAATTGAAATCAGGAGAATATATTAGTTTCACTTCCAATACTTTTTATTCACAAATCTTCGTAAAAACAGAAAACATAACATTTCTCGTGTATAATGCCGTTCACATCTCCCACATATGTATCATGTAATGTGACGATTATGTCTACAATACATTATCTGATGTTTCGGTATTTTTGGTTTGTTGTTTGATTTGCATTTGCGTTCAAGGATAAATTATATTAGTAGTTTATCGGTCAGTCAAAAGTACAAAAAAATGTCTTTGAGCCTCATAATTCCAAATATACGAGATTCTACATAATTTTATTATATCGTTCACAATTTCATTTTCCTATCTTCATAGCAAATCTATTGCCAACGTTTACTGTCAGCTGTCGAGGTATCGAATGTATTTCACACTTCAGTCTTTCTTAACCAATGATAATAAAAGATGGCCATTACTCAGTGGTATCCAAAGACAGTCTAGTATGTTTACTATCGTTTTGTGTCTCACGGAATCAAGAAAGTGGGTTTTAGTGTTTTGCAGAAAAATAAGTAATGTCATGTTTTTTTGTCTACACACATTTGGGAGACCTACGAATTGGATTCGTTAAGACTTTTTCGGATTCAATAGGACTATACATTGCAGATTACGACGGAAAGTTTCTTTTTCTACGATAAGACAGAAAATCATACTTTGAAAGGCAGGATATTGCAAAGTACAGAGACAAATTCTATTTGAGTGAGATTTGAGTAAAGGGCTGAAGCAGCAGACCAATACCCCTGTTCCAAACCTTTTATCGCTTCCTATGTATTTGTTTGTTTAAATGGTCTGCAGACCTCTTTCAGCATTTTTCAGCTGGCCGTATAGTGGAGAGCCGTTGTATTCATGCAAGTTATTGGTAAACGTTGATACATAAAGTTCGCTGCGTGTTCGCCTTCATTGCATTATTAGTTAGTGATCTGTAAGTGATCAAAGTGATCAAATACGTTACCATTTGGCAACCAGGACTTCAATTTCCCAGTTATTGAAGATAGTACTATAATGACGATCACTATATAAATACAACATTACATGTTTTCTATTGTAATCAAAATTTCGAGTGATGTATTCGGCTTTATATGTTTTTAGTTTCTTGATAGATTGTATCTTAATGTTTTTACTTTTGCAATTTATACATTTTCAATATGCTACTCATTTTTCTTACTACTGGTAAATACCATTTTTTGGTATAATAGAAAACATAGATTACAGAATATTCAATTAAAGTTTAAATTCATAAATCTAAAAACAGATATTATCTGGTCACAAATTTACCTATGTTTGTCGTCGTATTTCTAGTGCTGGAATAACTGTCTGATACCGGTGTTGTAGTTGCTCTGGTGTTAGAATATCGTTCTGATACTGGAGTCATATGTGTTGTTGTGGAATATCGTCCCGATACAGGTATTGCACTTGTACTGATATATTGTTCTGGTACTGATGTATTTTCTGTAATAAGAGATGTTGTTTTTTTCCGTTGTACCTAATATTGTAGTTTTGCTCACATTTTTAATTGCTATACAAATAAAAAAATCTCAGTATGTAAATGAGTTTGAATCTGCTTATTAAAATGTTTTCTTTACAGAATTCATTGGCCTATATTCTCAATGCTCACTTCACTCAAAAGATACTAATATTTTCCCTGTTGTATTCTGGAATCATATATGTATCTTTTTACCTTATTCATGTAATAACTCTATCAGGAATTTACTATGTTAATGTGCCCCTAAAATAGGAAACAGATTTTGATAAGAGCACATCATGATAACTTACTTCTTATGACAATCATGTATTAAATTGGATTTAAATCTAAAGCTAAAACATCCTCATGATCTACTTTTTCTAATGCAACAGGGGCCTAATAAGAATTCTGCAATGCAATAGGATTAATACAATTCTTAAAGTGTGACTAGATGGCTATAATCATAACTAGGGAATCATTTCTGAGGTTTCCTCAAAATTAATGAGGAGTCCGATAGCTCAACGAGAGGCAAGACCTTTTGTAACCGTTTTTTCTTTCTTTTTCTTCCCTGTTTTCTTTTTTCTTTCACATAATAATCTGAATGATGTGATCAATGAATTCTTCAACCGTATTTTTAACTTGAAAAAAATAAGTCTCGCAATTTGTCTCCGCAATATCATCTATGTCATGTGCAGGTGCTCATCTCAGTAATTTTACTGATCTTCACTAAAAAGTGGTAAGTGAACTTTTCAACCGGAACGTTTTTTGACTTGTTCTCTCCTCCACAAAAAATCTACATGTAGTATGTGAATATTGCATATTTACTTCCAGTTTCATACCTGTACAGGAATGACCAATTTTCTTTGCGATCTGAAAACTTCTGATAAAAAACTGTCTCGCCAGGTTCGAATCCTGGTCTGGTCAAACAAAAGATTTTAAAAATTGATACTTGCTGTTTCTCTGGTAAGCACTTGGCATTAGGGACACAGTGCGCGGACTGGTCGGCTGGGAATCAGAACAATGTGTCCTAGCTGGGACTAATGGACTGTCTATCAGTCCCAGGTCCTAATCGGGTGACATTTCTACTGCAGATTGTGGCTTCAATGAGCCAACATTATAAATATCTAGCTCAGTGAGTAGGTCTTATCAAAATCAAAATACATCAAAATATAAATCACACACTATAATTGTTCTAGCCATGACATAGCTGAAAAATTTGTGACTTGGCTTTGATCAATATTCACCCACCCACTTATCATGTTTTTTTTTTTTTTTTTTTTTTTTTAACTGGCTGGAAAGTTTCAGACGAGATGATTTTT
Source organism: Lithophaga antillarum (assembly GCA_028566495.1). Classification (NCBI taxonomy): domain Eukaryota; kingdom Metazoa; phylum Mollusca; class Bivalvia; order Mytilida; family Mytilidae; genus Lithophaga; species Lithophaga antillarum. The sequence goes on from JAOXYI010286022.1 coordinate 8,288, forward strand.
ATATATTATCCCCGTAGGGTCTTATATTAAACTATGTCCCACAGTGGCGGCCATCTTCAATTGAGGTAGGGGTCAAAGGACACAATTTAGTCCATTCATGTCATGATTGGTTTAAACTGGCTTAACAGTTTCAGATCCGAAGATTTTTATAAATTTTCCCCATAAGATCCTATGTTCAACTATGTCCCACAGTGGCGGCCATCCTGGATGGAGGTTGGACACAATTTAGAATGTGGACCATCCAAGGACTTTCACTGTCACATTTGGCTTGAATTGGCTTCATGGCTTCAAATGGAAGATTTTTATATATTTTCCCATAAGGTCGTATGTTAAACTATATCCCACAGTGGCGGTCATCTTGGATGGAGGTCGGGGGTCAACGGACACAATTTGGAATGTGGACCATCAAGCGACAATCCTTGCCACGTTTGGTTTAAACTGGCTCTGTGGTTTCAGACGAGAAGATTGTTAAACATATTTCCCCATAGGTTCCTATGTTAAATTATATCCTACGATGGCGGCCATCTTGGATACATTTTTGAAAGAGGACCATCCAAGGACTATATGTACTAAGTAAGGTTCCATTTGACTCTGTGGTTCTGAAGAAGAAGATCTTTGAATGAATTTACTGCTCAATTACGGCTAATTTGCACAAACGGTCATGGCGGCCATCTTGGACAACCGACCAACTTGTCGGATATAATTTTGAAAGAAGAGAATCCTAGGACTATGCCTACCACTTTTGGTTCCATTTGGCTCAGTGGTTCTGAAGAAGAAGAGTTTTTAAACTTTATCAATTTGCGACAAATCAGAGGCCACGGCGGCCATCTTGGATGAAAGGAGACTTCCCAGGGACCATCCCTGCAAAGTTTGCTTCCAATTGGCCCAGTGGTTTCAGGGGAGAAGATTGAAATGCGAAAAGCTAACGACGACGGACGGACGGACGACGACAGACGCCAAATGATGGTAATAGCTCACGTGACTCTTTGGGTCAGGTGAGCTAATTAAGTACAGAATGCATGTGAGGCGAAACAATACGGTATGTGGCGAACAATTTCTGACGTACCATTTATGATATTCAAATACAATTACATTAGAATTCGAATAACAAAAACAGCAAAGGGAATAGAAGGAGAAATTTGAATATTTGGTCTACTGATTCACTGTAGCATTTTCAGTTTCATGCCTTTTTATTTCATCTGGCGAAAGGATTTATAAGCTATTGCTATCACTTAGCATCCGTTGTTGTTGTCTGTTGTTATCTTTCACAATCCAGTCTTTTTCTTAGAACCACATATACAGTTAAAACCATCTTCAGGTTGGCAAAAATGTTTTTAAATATCTTCCATTCCATTTTTTTTAATTCCGAAATGGCTATCTAAAATACAAATGCCGCCACAGATAATAATTTGCGACTGTCTGAAACAAAAATCTTTTCAGCGAGAAATTAACAGAAATTTGTTGAGAAGGATATAAAACTTGTTTTTCCTTGGAAATCAAAGATGGTCGCAAAAACGATCTCTCAGTGTAACAAGGGCCTACATGTATATGAGAAGTTTCAAAGCCTATTTGGAAAAACGTCAAAAGCTTATATGACAAAATTTCTCCTGATGTTTGTAAAACAAGAAAAAAAAATACTAGCCTACGAAACCAACTGAACCCAAAATGTACAGGAATGATCAGTGTATGGTCCTTTTTCAAGCTGTGTTTGTGCCGGTCGGAAATCCAAGACTGTTGGCACCTTTGATCGATAAATTGACACACGCTTATATGAAAGACCTCAACATAATGTTGTATATTTATCTACAACATCAAAGTAATGATTGAGATAAGAATCCCTGCTATATTTGTATTTTTGTGTTGATTCCAAACCTACGATGATATTTAGAGACTGCCAAGATTTTATTAAAAAGCTAACACTGATTTTAAACCATAACGAAACCTATTAAACCGAGTAATTTCAGGATCCCAGATACCTGTTATTATATTCCTGAAGTATGAAATAACCGATTTTTTTCTTATACCTACTTGCACGGTAATAATCTATGGACACCCTGAATTCAGGATATCCCAGGGGATAGGTAATCCTACCATATGGCTCTCATTTATCAATTTAAACGAATCAAGTAGTACTTGAAACCATTCCCAGATGTTACAAGTTTAACTGACATTTGCTTTTTAAATCAAAATGTTGGGGGTTTTTTGGGGGGGGGGGGTAAAATAATTTGTTCAAAATAATTTTATGGGTCTG
>JAOXYI010286133.1:0-10537 GCA_028566495.1 Lithophaga antillarum
AGTAAATCAACAATGTTACAATACTGAGTATCTGTAATATTATTACTTTCTTGATATTTATTAGTCGATACCAGTATTTTTCAGTGAAGAAATAATAAGTATTTTTGTCACCACGCTAAACAACAATATTTTACTGATTTGGAAAAAGACGAGTATATTCCAGTATCTTCCAAAATTATGATCTCTGTAATGTACATAACTTGAAGAAACACTTCGTATGATACGGGAAGCAAAGACTACCAATATTTTTCGAATGCTGGTCTTCCAGTACGAGGAGCGTATTTTAACTATAAACGCTTTGGACAACGACTCATCTTCAAACCTGTTTTTTGTTTAGACTAATCCACCATTCTTTATCTTTATGAGGACGTCATATTATATTTAGTTTTAATCTAGACATGATGAATTGGATACATCCTCGTAACAGTAGATAGTAGATGTCCTTTCAGTAAAACAGTGGAGGAACAATTACATCATGACTTAATTTTATTACGCACTATGTGTTTTATGTCCTACTTTTTTATATCTGTTTCTCATTAAGAAATATTAGCAACAATCAAAGTCGACGTGAGATAACCGTAAAAGTACATTTAATGGAACAATCAATAAAAGTAATGACTTTATTGTTTCACGTAACGACACCATACAGTTCCTTTATCTTATTATCCGTTTATGGTAAGTATAAATAGAATAATATACCAGAAAAAGTAGATATCAGATACTTTTTCCATTATTTTCAAAATATATTGCATGATTTTATCATTAACGTGAGACCGAAAAAAAAAAAGAGGATTAGGGGTCTTATAGATATAACAAATGTGTTCAATTATGATGAAAAACGTGATAGATAAATATAAGAAGTAGGAATCTAAAAAAAATGATGTTGAATTCTGATGAAAACTTAAATATAAAATTGGTCAGCTGAAGAGGTTTATACTACAGTTCATTAGCTCCGTGTCGTCTTTATAGTTAATGCAGTTTGTTATCTTACGTTTGCTTTCAAAGAGTGGTTTTACCGAACCAGATCACTTGAACATCTACCAATAACGTGGCTGTACAATTGCCTATTTAAGAACTGGTTTAGACCATCAGTAATTTCAACATTACTGATTTCATAATCATTCTTCTGAAATTCAATAGCGTTCACTGAGTGGTATTGACGAAACTTCAATATTTCCCCCATATAGACCTATTTTATACGAAAGATCCGCAGTGACAGCTATCATGTGTCCGATCAACAACATAAAAATAATAATAATGTACCCCAATATAACTGTAACCGAAACTTAGTATAATCGGCGTACCTAAATAAACTAACAAACCTAGGTAGTAATCATGAACACTAAACACAAATTTGATAAATAACTATCCAATAATGATATTTTTGACGTTTCTCTTAACTTGTTCTCTCATTCCTCATTTCAATACAAATACTGTAAATCTACGGTAAACATAGGACCTATGTAGGGACTATCTTTGCTGAAATAAGAAAAGGCTTTGAGACAACTCAACTAGTTTGGCTTCAGATTTGGTAAAAGATTGTTAGTTTCACTGTCAATTAGACGCTTGACTTTCGATTAATCTGAAATAAACAGCCAGTAAGTTGCATAGTCCAACTAGGTACAGTAGCACAATAGTTACTTTTAAGAACACCTCTCTCTCTCTCTCTGAGTGTAGATAAAATTTTTTACAGGATATTATAATATTGATGGATATAACAAGCCTTTAGTTAGAATGATGGTTGTAATTTGTGATAGCCTTGTACGATAGTAACTCATCTGCTTAGAACAATCAAATATATTACAGCAATGTAGTGAATTAGTTTTTCTTTTTTGTTAAACATCTTGCTATATGTCAAAAAATTGTGCGGGCATTAATGTAGCTTATGCTTTATACAATACGTCTCTTTTACTCTTTCATATGGGTATAAAATCTCGTGTCTAACAGATGACCAAATAACGATATATTCAGTATAAAGCGTACCATTTTACTTCTAAAATCTAAAAGCAGTACACTAAGTGAAGAAAATATTGTAAGCCTAGTTAAAGAAACATGATCGAAAGTTTTAAAACAGTAAATGCTAAAAGCGAGCTATATTCACTATATTTGTAGTTCAGAAACTTTGCCCTCACATGCATACTATTATTTAATATGGGCATATGATACCATGCAGAAAACAGCAATATTTTGATGTGATTGTTTTAACTGTATTACTAGATTGTAGTTTTGTCCTTCAGGGTTAAATTGGATCTTGCTTGGTCATTATAGTATGTTGACCTTTCCAGTTATTTTATTTTAAGTTAATTGATCAAATGAGATGTTTATATGTTGCATCTCAAAATTAGAATTTGTTATGTCATTACGATTGATCCTGCAGTCTATAATCTTTAGAAGTTCACAAGATGCTGAGTTATCTTATTGTTCTTCCATTTTTAGCATGAAAGTTCGTTACTGAGACTAATAAATGATACAGAAAAGATTACCTTCTATGCATCCTTTGAAAACGTATCGTTTATCGTATTATCTGTTTTACTGATACCTAAGATTGGAGAGAATACAACAATGATAGTCAATTGATTTTGCAATCCATATCTTGTAAATTTTCTGATTGCACACTGGATTAAATGAAATAAAATGTGAAAGCTTTAGGATAAAGTTATCCCAGCTAAATAATTGGTAAGTCTTTAAGTCTTTTTTAGTTCAAGTTAAAAATGTATGTAGTGTTTGTTAAAATATGTTGACAAATTTTCCCCCCTTTTCTAAATGCGCACGTCGTTTGTATTTGCGTCTTTTTTATCATCAATTTCTTATAATTTTATCTCTTGATTATAGCTCTAATACATTTATTATGACTGGAAACTTCTCATATAGTGATAGATCTACACAGAAACTATATTGAGCGTTTGCTGGTAGATTTACTTGTATGATCCTATCCGACTAAAGAAAAGATGTTAAATGATAAAATGAGAAGAATACAGAAGTTCATAGACCATATATCCAGGGGACCATACAAGATAATTACCAACAAGGATTAAACACCAACATTAAACAAAGCAGAAAAAGCACTAAAAACTAAAGCTAGGACAATACGAACTACAGTAAAAACCGGGAGTGATATCAGGTGTTTCAGAAGGGTACATGTAAGCATGTCCTGTTCCACACGTGGCATCCGTCATATTGCCCAGTGTATAAAGTTAGTGACAAGTCGCAAATCAGATAAGGAGAATGGGAGAATAGTTAATGACTTCGATACTGGAAACATTCCGTAAACATCTGTTATACAGACACTCCATAATGGTCAACCAACTGGTGATGGTGATCATGAAATTTTCGAAGTTATGACATTAATTTGGGCTTGAAGTAGCCTTCACTGAGTAGCTTTTGTGGCAGTTATAACCTCTATCTAGAAAGTCACTGTCGCTGATACAAGCCCTTGAATACTGGATTAACTGTGAAATGTAGACCCGATACGTTGACGACACTTTCATATTCTCAGTAGTGTAGAAAATTAGAGAACAGTTACTTTAGATGCCCAAATTCTGAAACCTTTTGGAACAAATATTACCAGATATCTCGCTCCTAGGGGGATATCAGAATATCCAATCCTGCAACATAGTGTTATAAATGAACTATATCATTCTATCTCTATACATTCTATGTTGGGCCCGTACATACATTCACTCTCTAACATTAACATTTCGTTTTTACACGTATAAATTTCAAATATGTGCAGTGTAGTTCACATTTATGTAAGCAGAGTGTTAAATAAAATCAATCGGCAAAAGTATTTTCATACGTCACAAGGTAAGTCTTCATACAGGAAACTAAGCTATATCTAATTTTGAACTTTGCTTTTAGAATAAGACAATACGCTATTGAATGTTATAAAATTGAAGATTATTAACTACCTACTTAATATATTAAATATTTATTAAACTCGCCTGTCAAAATTCATAATTTAGAAATTAAAATTACTGATAAATTTGCTACAGATAATTTCTTGAAAATTAAACAGTTTCAGATAACGGACCTCATGCACAAATGTACTTTTATTCCGGTTTACTCCTAAATATTCTAAATAGAGATTTATGCCTCAAATGTACAGCGAACGATATCTCATACACGATACACCATACAACTTGCACCATTCCTCATTCCTTATACCTAATACCCATTCCCTAAACACCATTACCGATAGACGTACGGAAGTGAAACGTATCATGTGTCATTTACCTCTCAAATCAACACGAACACACCATAACCGATACGTGTTATTCGGTAACAATAAACACATCAGACGCTGTAAGAAGTCATTCTTGTTGACTGAATATCGCAAAATTTAAAGTTTGTCCATAAGTTTGTACCAGAAGATGACATTAAAATTGAAAATGTAAGTACTCAACCACATTAACTTGTCTTTCACATTCCAAAGTTTCAAGCTTTTGACATTTCATGCGCTATTAGAGGCGTGTACTTAGGGACAGACTCCATCACAATATCATCCCTACCTGGAATGCATTATTATAATGATTACAAAAAGAAAAAAAGACTATCGACTATCTTGTTATCGTTTGTAAGATAACATTATTTCTGAGAAATCGGGATCAGTTTCTAGCCTTTTTCTCTAAATTAGGATTTTTCTTTCTAAAATATTTGTTATAATTTCCTTTACCTGTTTCCTTATAGCACAACTACGTCACAAGATACTTATCTCCCTGACTGCAATCATCATTTTTATGATTTCTTTATACATATGTATAAATTTTTCGATTCGATTATTATGACAGGTGTTTTAGATACTGGGCAATTTCATAATATGAGATACTCTGATTATTCATTTATCTGCAGTAAGTGTAAGTAAAGGTAAAATTATTTTTGACCCCACGAGTCCGTCATGTGAAACTAATTAGGTATTGGCTAGAGTCTTCTGATTGGAATACAATGGACAATATCATAAAGTGATAATGGACAGAATCATACTTCTTGAACATCACTCTGAATTGATCTACTGAAGAGAAAAAGGGTATTTCAAAATTGAGTATATATGCACATTTTAGAGTTTTGACGGTGTGCAAGTTAAAAAACTTAAATAGAAAATATGATTAGTATGTGTGTTCTTTAGACAGTCTTAGAATCGGGTATTATAGGATTACATGCGCTTTGAAATGAGTTTATCAATGTGTGAACTCTGCCGAATCACTCACAAACTTAGTAAAGTCCGAAGGACTTTATGTAGTTTGTGAGTGATAGGCAGAGTTTACACATCGGTAAACTCATTGAAAAGAGCATTTAATCCTTATAATTCCATTCTAGAAACAAAAAATTTTAAACGTTTCCTTTATAAATGCAAAGAAATATACTAAAGTTTTGAGGCGAAAGATCGCCGCCATCTTGTTTTTCTGAAAAAGAATTATCGATGTGTAAACCTTTATCACCAATCAATCAAATTAAAGGAAAGATATACAAATGGAATTATTTTAAAATGATTCTCGCTTGCTCAATAAGATGTCCAAAATCTTGAAAACCCAGCCTCATGACTAATTTTGCACAAACGCTGAGAAATGTCAATAATGTGTCAAGTTGTATTTTCTTAGGAGCATATTAAACCGCTGAACTCTTCAAACAGATAATAGTGACTCTGACATAATGTGGCATTAATTACTTTTTAGAAAATAATACTATAAATACAGGTGTAAGATATGTTTATTCTGATGCTTATAGTGTAAATGGTAATGTATGAGTTGTTCGTATATTTTTAGCGGCAGTATTGAGTTTCGGTAGTACCGTAATGATGCCGATGGTCAGATCTATTATGTCACGATTAGCTCCAGCTCATAAGCAAGGTAGAATATATTTACCATATTTAATAAGGCTGATTTAATTCTTTATATAGGATATTAACTTGCAAACTAAAACCAATAACATTTAATTATTCTCCAATATTTCAATAGTATAAAAACATAGTGCTCAGAAACTAATAACGACAAAGAATTCATTGGAACAAAAGTTATCATCGGATCGCCTACTGATTAATTAGAAATTATGAGCTTTGCTACATTGAGCAATATGCAAAATAAAAACAATCTGGAAGGATTGCTCATCACGCTAAAAAAAGGCTGTAGGTAATTATCGTAATTTTGTAATACAAAATTTACAAAGGTAAATAAGAAGCTTTTCGGTTAGAGTTATTGCAGTTTTTTTCCAGTTAAACACCTTTCAGATTAAATATGATTATTATATCGTGTTCCTGAAACTTATACCTGCAAATTGTACTTCAGGAGTAACACAACAACATTGTAATCAAACAGTTACGAATACTTTTTTCCCTCTTATTCTTGTACGATCACAGATGTAGTCCATAAAAGAAACTAAATTAAAATGAATTTACGAACATATGACCTCTGTTTCAAACTAGTTACACTAAGCTGCATCACATGTAATTTATAAACATGTGCAATTTTAACTCTAACGATTATATATTTAATGTAACAAAATAATGATATAACACTTTAAGTAAATTTATGCGGCGTCCTATCATATCCCAGTACTTCAATATGCAATTGTCAGCCGAAAAACCGTTTACACCTTATGTTTTAATTGTCATATACAATACATATCGATGGACTTTATTTTGTGCGTCAAGTGTCAAACTTTACTATTTTTGCTTGTTTACTTACAAATATATCATTTGGTTTAGATTTCCATTTTTTCTGCCATTAACACTTCTGAGGAGATATCGAAAAATGTGTATCTTGCGCTAGAATATTGTTACTGGCCTTATTTAGTAAAACAAATGTATGTGTATTACCATTTTTGCTATTTTTCTTAAATCAACGATGGCTGTTTTACAATAGTAAAGGTATTGTTGGACATTCTGTCATAGTAACCGTATAACAAGTTCACTAACAATATCTCTTTTAAGTATCATAAACTAAAGAATCAGCAACTTTGTTTTAATTTTCACTCCTTTTTAAGGTTTAGTGTTTGCTGGAGTTGCGGCCCTAGAAACTGTGTGTAATATGGCTAGTTCTCTAGGTGCAAATGCCATATACGACTCCACTGTAGCTATTTATACAGGATTTACCTTTTTCATTATGGCAGGGTATGGTGTGATAGGAATCATTTTATGTTTGTAAGTATAAAACAACCAATTGCATATATTTTTTTCACTTCTTGGAAGGTATAGTCCCATTAAAGTAAAAATATTTGTAATCGATATAATATATAAAATTTACACACACACACACACACAGACACACACACACACACATGGATATTTTGAATAAATATTTGGTTACTACACATCAAGATACAAAACTTTGACAGACATGTTGTATGAACTTGGTATGACAATCAAATGTTCACATGATGATTTCCATCTTGAAGTCAGGGAGAAACTTATAAAATGAAGCTGTAAGCAGAGATTTAGATAAAAGATGGACTTAAAGTTCTATTCAATTGTTGAATTGATTTGGTTAATGTTTACTTCAGGTGGATCTGGAATATAAATGGCATCCAATAGATTTTTTTCAAAGTTGGCATAAAGTCAGCTTTTCTTTAAACCTTAATAATTTAAATTAAAAACAAATGTATCCTTTCGTGCTTTCTTTTGAGATATTCTGCAATCTTAAAAAAATTCCACGAATACAATTTATTTTTATCGATAAAAATTAAAATAAAAGCAACGAATAGACATTTGTGAAAACTTGAGAGAAATTTGCCGAAATGACACTTTTACCGTTGAGAAAAACAAAATTGAGCGTAACCATGCTTTTTTCCTTCATATTTTACGTTAAATTATGGAAATTTAGATTGCATGTATTCCAATCACCTTCGTTGTTTAAAAATTGAGTTTTCTCAATTCGAGAAGTATACTCTTATCTGATAGCTATCTTAAATATTATTATAGATACGAAAAATTATCATATTAGTAATTAATTGACATAAAAGTTCACATTAACATTTTTTATGCAAAGTAGTTATAAAACAATATTCAAATAAGCACAGCAGACGATGATAACTAATTTTAATATCAACAAAAAGATGGCCGAGAGAATTTGAAGTAGTTTGCCACCATAATGATGTGAATGATAGCAATACTTCTTAAACTGAGAACAAATTATGCAGTATTCAAATTTACAGCCGACCGGTACATTCAAAACAGATTCATTTTCTAGAAAAAAAAATACAATGAAAAAATGTCTTTACAATGTCAAACTTCCCGTTGAATTATATATTTCACAAGTAAAAAAGAAATAAAACATTTTTTTCAGAATATTAATAATTGGACGACAGGGAGAAGAAAATCATAAAGAAGTATCAGCGACTATCAATCCGGAAATATCAAACCATGGTGAAAAAGAGAAAAAAGGAAAACGGAAAGTCTTCTTTTAAAGTTGACATTTGCGTCACCAAACGAACTTAAGTGTTATTAGATGAAGATCCCAAACCAAACTGATTATAGGAAGGATCAGTAATATGCTATTTGTTACTGAAAAATAAGGATGTATTTGATAACTGGATTTATTATGGAATGATAAAATAAATAATATCATCTTAGGATCTTATTTGCATCCTGAAGAGAAATAAAGGGATCGAAACATAAATGAGAGAATACTGTTCAGTGTTGTCTGAATTATCGTCTTTTGGTACAGGTATATCTAAATTAATAGCAGTCTGCTGAAATCATATTTTGCGACTCTGTATGGAACACTGGCTTAGAAGTCGGGAAAGAAAGGAAAGAACACAATTCAGTGTTGTCTAAAGCATTATGTTGTGTCAACACTTGTTCGGTATATATGAATTAAGCGATTCCCTTTTGTTGACTTGCTGAGACCATAAAATGACTGCACATATGGAGTAATCGATCACTATGAAACCGTTAATGGTCATAAAATAGTAATTTTTGAATATTTTGTCTTTTAATTTTGCGTGAACGTTTATGATTTCCAGCCTATGATTGTTTTTGTTTATTTCTACTGTTGTGTTTATGTTCCTATTTTCTTATTATTTTCTCCTTGATATTGTATTAACGTCTATGTACATTCAGGAAATTAAAAAAAATTAAAGCTGTAAGTCTATTACTACTCTGTTGGTTGAAAACATGTAAACAGCGAATTACTGTCTTTAAACCACGCTTCAAGCAATGTATTCTTAATCTAACTATCACAGCATGCTTGATGTCCAAAAAAGTAGTAAAAATGTATCTTAGTCTTATGTGAATCTCTTTAAAAATTTAAATTATTTTTTTCTTATCAACAGATCATTTTAACATTAAAGAGGAAGTAAACGTTTCGGCAGGATTCTATTATATACATTACAGAGAAAAATGAGAAAAATAACGAAGTTCATAACTGATATATATATCCACAGGATAAGACAAGATCGTTATCAACAAAGGAACAAACACAAACGTGGAAGCAAAACACCGAAAACTAAAGATAAGACCTATACGAACTCCCATAAAAACCGGGGGTGACAACAAGTGCCCTGGAAGGGTAAGCATGTCCTGCCTCACTAGTTACACCAGTCGTTTATTTTGAGAGGACACCCACATAGGTTTTACGCGGAAATGGTGTTGGACACCTTGTCACTTAAAAGAATACAGTTAACGTAAAATAACAACCCCCTACAAACAAACGGGAGTAAACTACGAATCAAACATCGTTTTTATGCGGAATTGCGAAGAACAACATAATACGAACCTAAGGCATTAAACAAAAGCTGAACAGTACGAACTCCCCACAAAAAGAAAACTGGGAGTGGTATTCCGGAAGGTAAGCACCTCATGCTCCACTAGTGGTACACGTCGTATTGCCCAGTGTACGAAAGCCAGTAACAAGTCGTACGTCAGGTAAGAAGAACGGATAATGGCTACGATACTTGGAACATGTCCGTAATGGTTACCCAACGCATGATTGCGACCATAAAAATTCCGAACTGATGAAATTAATTGGGTTTGACATAGGCTTGACTGAGTAGCTTTTGTGACAGTAATAACCCTCTATATAGAAACTCGCTATAGTGAACACAAGCCCTACAGTAGCCGATCAACTGTGAAATGGAGACTCCGTACGCCGTTGATGCTGGTATATCTCTACTCAGAAAAGGAAAGTTCACAATCGAAAAACTGTAATCCTCACGTTTGTTTTATAGCCTTGATTTAGCCGTCCATCGTTGTCTATCGATGGGTATAAAGTAATTTGAAGACATAGATGTATCTGTGGTGTCCTTAATTTCAAGCTCACTGAGATAGATAAGATGTAAGTAGCCGTTAAACCGACAGTTGTTTAATGATAAAACATCATCTATATAATTAAAGGACTGGGCAAACTTTTTTCTCCCCTTTTTTTGTAATAGCCGTTGACGATACAATGCAATAGATGGACAATACAGTAAACTACCAGATTAAAAGTCCAAAGAACAATAACTCCTGAAATTCTCATTTCCTGTAAATTAACAAATACGCACGCGATATGATGTGCTCATAACAGAACTGAATTCAAAAATAAGTTTAATTGTATGCAAACATTTCCGA
>JAOXYI010286244.1:0-10537 GCA_028566495.1 Lithophaga antillarum
AATTTCTTTAACTGAAAATTCAACAGGCAACTTTTTTTGCAGTTTTAGATCACTAATTTTTACAGTTTCATTTTAAAATTAACAAATTTTAAAAAATCCCTTGCAAAGTGCTGCCAAATTGCAGATAAAACATATTTATAACTTCAGATACTACATTAATATTGTATTAATTAAGACCTAACAATGGCTCACTATTTTTGTTATTTCTAAAATTCTGAATCAGAGGAACAGTGATGAGTAAAATTCCGGTATACATTTGTTGTTAAATTTCATTTTCTCCGCTCTCTATGCCAATTCTTCAATTTTTCAGAAAAAATATTTTGTTAAGCAAATTGCTTAAAAAAAAAATGGCCAGATCTACTTACTGAACCATCTTGATGCGCTGACTTTAGGATATCATTATTACAGTAATTAATCATCTTCTGCCGGAATTCTGAGATCTCAGCCTGCCTAACGGAATGTTGAGCTTGTATGTAATTTGATCCTGTAAGCCAAATAAAATAATGTATGTTAATTAAAAAAAGAGAAAAATGGTAGAATTACACTAGACAACCAGAAGTTGCAATTTACAGACATGAGCTCTGGGTTAATATGCCGGCACCCTATAGGCTAGTCCAGATCTTTTATGAGAAAATAATACACAATATTCTGGCCAGTAATTTTAAAGAATGGATAAGTGAAACATTTTGACAGTTTGCTCTGGTCTAGCCAGATGCCTAAAGAATTTTTTACATTTATTCTCAAAAGTCTGAGATCTTTGTCTTGATCGTTGTACATGATGTTAAGTAATGAGAAGCAAGAAAAATGTTAAATATTTTCACTATATAGACGTTTACTTTGCACTGAGTTGGGTTGTTAGGGTTTGTCATCACTTTCAGTAATTTTTCAGCTAGATCATGACTATAGCTACCACAGTTACTGGTGGAGGAAAGCTCAGATATCTATCCTGCTGACAGATGAAACCTCAACCTCGGGCGGGGGTCTGAAAACCTTAATACATAAAGTGAGTCAAACAGGGCTCCAATGTACTAAACAAGTGTCAGACTAGTGCATCATGAGTCAGTAACCTTAATCACAGTCACTCAGGCTCTCATATTTATTTTATGACTATCTTAGATTAGAATGCAATACGATATGTAATGTCGAATTTGATTAACTGACATTCAAATTTTTAAGGGGGTAAAATACATGTTTTACCTGTTGGAACATCTTGCACAATTGCATATGATGTTTCCAGTAATTTAAAAATCAAGCTAAAAGCATTTATTTAAACTGTTGCATTAGAATAGGGATACCCACATTGTTTTGAATACTTGCTGATGTCAATCTTAGATTTTACTGTTGCAAATATCCGTTTTCAGAAAACTCAATTTGCGACAGTAAAATCAAATACAATACAGTTATCTCCTAAATGTTTTTTTAATTTAATCCTTCATGAAGAACAAGTTGTCTTTTTTCAGAAACGTTAAACCACAAATTGGACATTTCTAACTTTAAAAGTCTTTAAAAATTGCATTTTTCATTCTTTAATATCATACACTGCCGTTGTTTGAACTTTAAAATATGTGTATTTCAAAGTTTGACCCATTACAAAAATCTTCAATTACAATTTCTATTCCATTAATTTTCCCAGAGTGACCTCCCTTTCATATCTTAAATGACACAGACGACACATTTTTGACTTGAGCAGCAGTGACTGAAAAGTATAATTGCTTATTCCACAGTCAGTCAAGGCTACACTAGGCCAACACTTCTGGCAAGTTTTATGGAAATGGAAGCATGTTACACCAGAAAAACTATGGGGAAGAGGGCCATATTACTGTATAATGTGGTTTATAATAATACCTGTGTGTTATTACATGTATTTTCACTATTTCAAAATTTAACATTTTGCACATGCAGAACTTTCATCTATCCATGGAATTTCAGTTGCTGGTCATGAAAGCAAAATATGTGAAAATTATATATACATGAAAATTTCCATGTTTACAGCAATCAGTTATTCAGTTCTACCTTTCATGCCTATAAGACTGTTAATTTGTCTATCCAGGGTTCTACGTTTGTCGTCTGCTGGTTTGTCCACCACTTTTAAGAAGGACACAGCTGGCCGTATCTCCGCTATCCCAACACTCTCATCCATAACATCCTCCTAAAAAAAACACATAAGACATTAAACCTCACCCTGAAAATGTTTCAATTCCAACTTGATCATGTGATAGTTTTAATCATTGCAATGACATAAGAACACACTTGTTTAAATATTATGTTGGAGTGTGTTGAGATATTTGGTGGTCCAATGTTTGGTTTTGTGTATATGGCAGATGTGTTGTAAAGGGTTTTTTTTAAGTTTCTTGTTCATATGTAAATATGTATAAAGATCAAGATTGTGAAAAAGTAATCATGTGTGTGTGACGTAGCAGTTTGAATTACCTGGTGACTTGGAGTTCTTCTTTTCAAGGCATTCTGTTAAGATGGCTATTTTTTGTCTCTTTTGGGGATTTTTGTGAATTCAGCTTAAGTTAAGTCAGTTTTGACTTTGTTTTGTTTAACTGCACTGGATTATTTCACTGTTATGTTAATTTGTGTTGAGTTTGAAGGTTTGTAACAGGATTTCATTTCCCTTTTGTGCTTTGCTGGCAAGCCAAAGTTTTATATTATTTTTGAAGAGACTAGCTTGTCATTGTTAGACACACTGTCTAATGCACTGACATTAGCATTGTCATTTTGGGTCTTTGTTTTCTTGTCGGCATACTAAACTAAGTCCACATTGGTACGATGACCTTTCTGATAACTTTTTCTTTTTAGGAAAACATCTAAATGATGAAGTCCAGATTTTTTCCCAAACAATCACGTGATCAACATGTGACAATGTAAACCAATTTGTATTAGTGACGGGCCTAGATGGCCGAGTGGTTAAGGTTGCTGGCTCATGACTATTAGCCTAACAACTCAGTTGTGCGTTTGAGCTCTGATGTCACAATTTTGATCAATTGTAGGTCAATTCAGATATAATGGTCAATGTAATATATAATTTTTTGTAAGAAAAGTTTACACGTACATGTACTTGAAAGTTGCCAATGTTAAATTTAGGATAGCAATATTCCAATACCTTTACATGTATGTGATTATACAAAGATGTCGGTGTGAAATTTTTGACCATGTGGTATCTGGACTCTTGCCAATTTACCGAATTGCCCTGCATTTGAGACATCAGGCATGGGAAAATTGTCAAAATTCCGAAGAAATGACACAGAACAAACATACTGGGAAAACATAAATCATTACAGCTTTCAAGTGTTATTTTAACCCACTAGTGAATGATCAGAGTGATCTGTACTGGTGTGATCAACTGTCTAAACCAATCAGAAAAACAGGCCCCTTTTCATATTATACATGTTATAAGACACTGATTTGTGAGAATGACATGAACAGAATAAAATTCTTACATTTTTTTAATGCTTCATCTTGACTCAGTGTACATACCTTCTGTCCCTCACTGCTAATGTAAACAAAGCCATACTTGTCAAAGGTAGACAACTCTTGAAATAATGGGTAGTTGGCAGCCTGTTTCCATAAATCCTAAAATAAAACAGTCTTTGAAAGCAATTTATTTCTTGAATTATCCAAATCAATCAGTTTATAATCAACAACTGTGAAAGTCAAAGATACAACAAAGATTGATAGACTAAAGGGTTCTTACCACCACTTTCAGCAATTTTTGGCCGTTGTTGGCTAATGTAAAGTGGTTTATTTTGGCGGGGCTGAAATTTCAGGAATTTCCTACATTAACTTTTTGGTGGGGATTAAAGTCGGTGCTTTCTAGGCTAATCCTTTAAGATTTGTTGTAACTAGTACATTTATTTAGCTATTGGCAGTGCTTAATTTTGCCGATATTTCAATTTTATGCCAAAATATGCAAAATAAATCCTCGCCAAAATTAAGCACTATACAGCATATTGTTGAGACTAGTTTCATCAGTGGATGAGCAGAGTTCATGGAGAGATCATCAATCTCTGACAAGTATCAAGCAAACCTTATCACATAAGCATGATAAAATGCGAGTCAAAGTTTGTTGTTTTTGCCAAAAATCATACCTTAGAAATAATAGGTAGACTACAGCGATCTGTACAGGTAGGTGCAACTAACTGTCTAGACCACTCTCCCTAACAAGAACCCCAACTGACAAGCATCGTTTTTGCTTACAACATGCGATAAGTGAACATTGTTCAACTTGATGTCGGCAAATTTTTAGCTGTATCATATAACATTGTATAACAGTCATAATATGTAATGCATGTTTTGATACATATTAGACCAGTATCCTGAGCCAGATTTTTACAATGCTACTTCCATGAAGGAACAGCCTGCAGCAGCAAAGCCAGAAGTTTCTGTCTTTTTGACTGCCACACATGAATTACTAATTCTCACTGAAGAGTGCCGTGGGCTTTTATTATCTGGGGTTTGGGGCAGTTTCCTCATGTTCTCCATATTCCCTTGACAAAAAATACGCTTCTAAAATTCTTTTGTAGTGCTGACATGAATAAAACATTTGTTCCGTAATCATGAAATCAGAGCTGGAATTTCCATTTACTGGAAGTTTATTGCATTGTGGTAGGTATGATAAGTTCCAAGAATACTAAAATTAAAAAGCAAGTGGTTAACTCCCTTGTTTGATAACAAATTCAAACATGGTTTTAGGCAATTTGTATTCATTTTTTTGGGCAGCAATATCAGACAGCCAGAATATTTTTTTACCTAACATAAAGGTATAATCAAACATAATAACTATAAACATTGATAAAAAGAAACAAGTACCCATCACATGTTAGTTTTGTGATGTAACTTCTGCATTTCCTTATCAATTTCTGAAATGTGAACTTTCGTGATCATAAATATGTCCAACTAATACGCAAGCGAAGTGAGCTCTTAATGGTATCACGTGTAGAAACAGAATTAGAACTATTGAAAAGTTAAATACTTTGCTTTAGAAATGTTTGGTAATGGCGACTACAACTTTCGGGTCTGGGGCAACCATTATGGTAAAAGTAGAAAATAAACAAAATTCAGTAATGCTTCAAAGAGAAGCCTGAAAACAAAACTTGTATGACTTTTTTGTTAAAAGTTCATCTTTCTGAGTGAAGAGAATGCCAACTTGCAACCTTTGTGCATGATTTTTTATGTAAATATATGCAGCCGGAAGTTTGGTGATGGCCATTCAACAGCAGTGCCAACTGGTAGTTGGTGTCATTAATATGACGTGTTCCCAAGGAAATTTGGAATGGAAGCGAACTCCGTTCTGGAGATTTGTAACACATAATCGCTTCGCTCGCTTTTCAGGTAGTACCTGTTTTATATCATCATGACTTACAGCAAAGTCAAAGGCTTTTCCACATAAATTCAAACAAAGCCTTAGACTATCATTTTTTTGAAAAATCTTACCTGTTTCACCTGATCAAGGGGTCGATCTACATCCACTTGTAAAGGTACACATATACCATTTGGCAACAGAAAATCAATATCAATCTGTCCATAGTCATTCTGGAAGGAAGTGACATCCAGATCAGGGGAGACAATCACAGGAGGCATGGCCACATTAGTTGTCCTACTGTATAGTATGTCTGTATTGAACCTACAAAATCGGAGAACATTAATCTATGAGGTTTTCTATGATATCCACAATTTTGAAAAGGGTAGTGGTCATTTTCAATAGAATTCATTTATAATGTTGTAATGAAATCAGGTTTATAACATACAGGCTTATATTTGTAATGAAATCAGGCTTATAACAAATAAATTTAAAATCCTTGGTCGATTGCTCATTAAATTGATGTTATTTCTAAGGGTTATTAAAAATTCATTGTAATGAAAAATGGGTGTACACCACACTATATCCTAAATAAAAACAAGAATTTCATCCCATTTTCTTTTTTCGGTTAATCAATTATGGAATTTTAATATTGGTTATTGGAATCGGTTACCCTAAACCGATCAACTTTCAACTAGAGTCAATCATCGGCCCAACACTATGATAAATACTGATAGAAGTGTTACACAAAGCAAGATTCCATTTTTGACAGGCAGGCCGTTCTTTGTGTTTTCTTTTATAATGAACAATGCTTATAATGAAGATTTCATTAGTCCATAGCACACAATTGTTATAGCAATAAACTTTACTGTACATGACTTTTGCAAGCTTTTTTTTACCGTAAACACACATGGTGTTATACATGTAGATCTCATTATCAAATTTTGAATAAATTTTGAAGTTAAGATATAATTTTTAATCACATTTAAGTTTACAAAGGGTTGTGAGAGGCCAGTGTATATTTATCATTGTCAAAGGATGCAAATTGTACACATTACATAGTTATCATGGATATGTTCCAATATTATAAGGCTAAATAAAAAAATACCTGTGGTTTCTATTACATGCTGTAAAAAAATAGGGCAGGTAGGTATGAATTTTTTTTTATCTTAATTACTTTTTTTATATAGAGTATATTTTTAGGGTAGGGGCTCAAAATTGGGATAGGTAGGGAAACCGGACCCACAACTATTTTTTTTCAGCCTCATTCTGAGATTATACCACAGGTCAAATGTTAATTACTTGTGTGCCTTTATTTCATACTGTAATGCTGTATGCTGATGTACATTTGTTGTATTCCTGAAACAACTGAAATGCTTTTAAACCTTTTTCAAAAGTACCTGTATCAAATTTAAATAAATATTTAGAGCAGAAAGGGAACAATTGCACCCAGGGCTTCAAAATTTCCAGTTACCTTGGGAAAGTAGAAACTTTGATAAGAAAGAGGAATACTGGAAGGAACTCTCCCATGATAAATTATTTCTACTATACATGTACTAAAAACGTACGGGAAGGCAGATTGTAGCAGCTAGGAAGTCTAAGCAATTTTGCAACTTTCCAGTGGGAAAGTAATTCAAAATAAATTCTGAAGACCAGTGGCACTGTGATATTTTCTGGTACAGGATTGAGCATTGTGGTTTGCACACTGCCTGAAACTTTCAAATGTTTGAATGGAATTTAATGCAATGTTCATTAATTTTTCATATGTGACAGGTTAGTGATCTGCACAGATTAACATGTCCATCTAAATACATGTAGATCACTCAGCTACTGAAGATCCTCTCAAATATGCTATAATTAAATTTTATTTTCAATAAAAAACTGGCAATGACACTTGAAATATCATCCAAAACTGTTTAATATTCTCATGATCTGAAGACTTTATACACCATCCTCTCATAAATTTAATTTCACACGAGTCCCATGACAAAATGTCATCAAACCTTACAAAGTAATGTTTGTGACTTTTTGTTTTCTTGTGCGACAGCCGAACCTTAATTGGTAGCTCAAACTCGAAGGGACCGTCCAAATTAGTACGAAAAATGAATGGAGTTCGAGTTATTGATGGCAGATAAAATGGAAAACATACTTGTGGGACTGAAAAAGTGGATCAGGAAATGAGTTGTGTTCCAGCCATCCGTGTTTGAGCTATCGAGGTTTGACCTTGTTTTTTCACAAAAGAGTGTCAAGATAGATAAACGGACTGGTTTGAGCACACATAAAACCTAACCCCACCACTATTTAATGCCTGATATCATCTCTCTCCGCTGTTTCTTTTATGTTTTACTTTCATTCGTTGCTGTTTGTGAGGGAAATGCTCTTGAAAGTTGTTGGGATCTACTTCATTACTAACCCTTCCTGTTATTTTCTTAATAATTATTTAATAGACATGTGATAGATGTTTAAAACCCTTGTCCTCTCTACATTTGAATTCACTGAAACATATGAAGATGCACAACTGATGTAAAGGAGCATTTTTTTCAAGCTCCACCTGATTTTGAATTGGGTTGTTCTGTCAGAATTTTTATTTTTTCTTTCTTTCTTCTCTCTTTTTTTTTAAATTACTGAAATATGATCAATTCAAGAATTTATCCAAAAATTACATGTAAATTTTCAACACAAATCTACTTGCATTTTGTGGCCTTAGTGGCCAAGTTTTCCAGATAGTTGGTAACATGTACATGTACAGAGTGCAAGATGCGAGTCGCACGTGAATTTCGATGATAGTAAAAACAATTGTACATGTACATTGGACTTGTATGCTGTGTCTTGCCAAAGGGCATTATTCTCTCGGGCCTGGGTGGCTCAGTTGTTATGGTTACTGACTAATAACTATTAGCCTGACACTGCTGTCGTGGGTTCAAGCCCCATTTGCCCCCATGCCATGTGATAAGATCTCCAGACACTTGTGCAAGGGGGGATTCTCCATTTAGCTGGACAGCATTTCCTCCCAAGGAAGCTTGGTGGTCATGATGTAGTGAAAATTTGCTGAAAATGACTATAAAGTCCAACAAAGCCCACTGTTCTCTCCAGATATTCTCTCCTCCAATAAAACTTGCTGTCTCATTTTAGCAGAAAGTGGTATTTATATCCTCATTCAATCAATCTATATACATGTAAATCATGTCCTTAGTTTGTAATTGGTTGTAAAATGCACTTTTGCTTAAGGCATGAAATTAAGTGGATGATTAATGTAAAGTTTGACTGACATCATTCTTTTGAAGATCCTCTGACCTTAATCTAAGTCAGTGATATAGTGATCCTTGATTAAAGCAACATCAGCAATCTTTCAGACCCTAAAACAAATGTTAAAAAAAAACAGGTACATGTTTTGGAGAACATTGTAGTCTATGGAATAAATCTTCAAAAGTATGCAAAACTCAAGAATTTTTTCCTTCAGATATATGACAGAAAAAATTAGGTTTCCTTAAACAAGTAGGTCAGGTCAGGTTTCCCTAATCAAACATATATTTAGTCCTCAGCTATATCATAGCAAGAACCACGAGTCATATTGTATGATGCACACTTCTAATGACTGCTCTGAACAAAACCCACACACTAAACTGGATTTTCATCATGCTAGTTCAATAAAGCAAAAGCCTGAATTAGCCATGTCACCCCATTTGGATACAATATTCTAGCCAACCAGACCTTGCTCTTATTCGTGAGTGGTGTGTGCTTTGCAGAGAAGCAGCAAGTACAAATGTACTCATTTCCACCCAATCAGAATTTGAACCCAACACTGGTATCCTAACCATGTGACTATGCACCTAGGTGGCAATGAATGACCAATTACTTTATATATTCAGCAGTAAGAAATAGGTCTTCATCTTAGGGGTAATTTTCATCATACATGTAACAGGAGAGTTTGAAAAATGAAATATCAGTGCACACTTTCAACCTCGATTACCATGATTACTTTACCTAACCATAATCTATACAGTATTTGTACATCAATGAATGGTATCCTGTCAGAGAAACAGTATGGTCAAATAGGTTGGAATTTGCTGATTATTCGTTATGACTAATCACCAGAATATCACTACATTGTTTATATATCTTTTTATTTTTTTTTGTACATTTTGTATACCCAAACCAAACACCAGGCATGCCAGGTGAAACTTAAATTATGTGCGAGATTCCAAGGAGGAATTCCAACGGTATTCTAGACTCCAAGCGGTTGATGTTGTCATTCTTGTTTGGCTGTTTACTATGTCAATATGCTAAAGCTATTGAATTAAAAAAAATTCTAGCTTTTTGCCTTGTTTTAATTCAAATAGGTCTTCATTACAATCATGGCTGGCCCTCGATTTTTTTTGTTTAACATATTTAAACTTTTTTATTTTATGTGTTTCCACTCTGACTATGTTGACAGGTGACTGACAGGTGTTTTATGCTGAGGTTTGATTTCTATTATTGTTAATGTAACTTTTTAGTTTAACTGTGCATTACTCATACTTTTGGTTTCTGTACCTCTTTGTGGGACACTCATCATGCTTAAAGATATCTTTTTTAATGAATTCATTGTTTATTTTTTGCAGTTACATCTATTCTGTTGCCTTTGTACACCCATCAGTTTAACACTTCCCAAGTGCTCACCAGAAACTACTCCCAGCTAAAGTGGTAAAAATGATCTGTTATGGTCTACAAAAACAGATTTTCTACTTCTACTTCTACCAATTTGCGACCGCCATCAATCACTGATGATACTGTCACTTCGGTGCGCAATGCCAGAATTTAGTAAAATCAAAATTGAAAAAAACGTGCTGTACAATGATAATGTGCAAGTAAAAACAACTCCAACTCGATTAATTTAATCAAGTAGCTGAGTCTTGAAGAATTCAAGACTCTAATGGCAGTATCAGTAAACTTTTTTGGCTACTAGTCCTTCGGGCTAGTAAGATGCTGGGTTTAACTAGTCCAAAACCCTTTTTACTAGTCCGAAAAAAAAAAAAAATCTCGTTAACCCCTAGTCAACTGTTTCTCTGCATCTTACTTTATGTCATAAAGTTTATGATGGGGTAACTGCATGAACTGTAGAAGGATAGTTAATTGTTGTTTGTTTACATACTCGGGCATGGTTCAAGTTTAATTCCCATTTTTATTTCTTTGGTACTTGAAACTGATCTGATCAATTCAAAAACTGAAGCATGTAAGGTCTCTATCCAAAAT
>JAOXYI010286355.1:0-10537 GCA_028566495.1 Lithophaga antillarum
TCCTCATGTTACAAAATTTCATTAGGTTGGTTGGTTGTATGGGGTTTATGCTACTTTCAGCAAGTTGTTAGCTATATTGTGGCATCCAGTTTTTGTCAAGGGAGGACGCCAGAGTACCTGGTGAGAACCCCTGACCTCTGGCAGGAAAACTGGCAATCCTTGTCAATTATAAGGTTGGAATTGAGCACATCTTGTCCCAAGCAAGGTTCAAACTCACATCCCAAGTGTTGACACACTGATCTATAGTACATATGGATAACTACCTACATGTACACCACAATTTCATTAGGAAAACTGTTTTACACTGATGTATTTTCAGAAAGATGCTATAATAATTTTCATTTTACACAGATACTTTAAAGAGCACAGAGTTCCCTTTGTAATCTAGGATGCCTCTTACAATTCCTATAAAATATAGTGGAAAATTACACTTTCAGTTTCAGTTTGGTTTTGGTTAAAAGATTACAGTGTATGTTACGATTTGTGTACTGCCATCAGTATACCAAGGCCAATTTCATAATCCTTCTCTCCACCTGAATGATGAGAAGCTTAATGAAGCTGGCCGTGGGTAACCGAAGACAGTACAATGTATATTGTGTTCAATAAAGATTAAAATCTGGTGTATACAAAGAGTACATACACTTATCTATATTGTATAAAAAATTATATATTATATAAATTATATCTATAGAGTGAAAACATTTTTTATGTAATATGAGGGAAAAATTCGGTTTAAATGGCCTAGATTGGAAATTCATCACTACCGTTGTGCCATACTGTCTAGTCTCCATTGTACCCAATTTTATAAAAGTAGCTATCAAAGTCGTAAGAATGCTGATTTGAATTCTTGGCTAATCATTTTATTGGTTCTTTCTGATAAAACTGTGGCAAAAATTATTGACAACATTGACTATTTATGTTTCTAAGCTACAGCCAAGGGCCATACAATAGTGATAATCTCAAATGTAATTTACCCATCATTTTTACATAAAACATAGTCCATCAACTGAATCTATTCAGGTATGCAGTTTCCGATGTAATACCTGTGTGACCAGGTAGACAGGTTAACAGTAGGAAATGAAGTGTCTGGGTGATCTTAATAAAAGGTCGGCTTAAATGCAGGAAGGAAGACTCACAAAAGCACACCTGATAATGTTATGTAAATATACTACTGTAAGATTGAAAGTGTCTTCTTAAAGTATGATGGATTACTCAAATTTTTTCAAAACATCACTTTCTTTAGAATTACTGTTTCTTACATTTTATTTATTCAGATGTTGACTCATGTACATTTATGTACATATTTGTTTCTTTTTGAATTACTGAATGTTTTTTTTTTTTGAAAATGCCTCACATCAATACCATTTTCATAGTATTTCAATGTCTATGTTCAGTATACCAAATATATAATCCCCTCCCAAAGTTAGTGCAGATATTTTTTCCAAGAGTATGAAATCAAGTTTGTTTCTCCTGTCAATACTAGCCACCATAAAAAAATATGCACTAAGGGACTTCGTTTTGAACTCACTGCAGCTGACAGAATAAGCATACATGTAGATATACATGGAGGCATGCTCAAAAGGAAGTTTGCCAATTTAAACTTGTGTTCTTTGCCATCTTCAGTGAATGCCATTTTTCATGTTCACAAGTGAAAACACTAAATTTTTATGAATATCAGTGGACATGCAAAGAAATACATAGATTTGGGGAGATCTGTGAACTCTGAGACTGATTATCTGAACTTTGCAAGAACATACATTTTTCTTATCAAAATCTTAAATTTAACCAACGTTAGCCACTTCTACTGATTTTTGGAATGTCATTACCTTTTCCAGAAATGCATTTGCCCATTTCGTAAACGTCTTCTTTTGTATATAGATTCTTTCATCCTGAAGGGCCTTAATACGACCCTTCTCAAACTGGTGAACATCCTTCACAGACATCACTCCATCTGAAATATAAAATGGAAAATATGTTACACACCTCTAAAAACACATTTGCACAGATGAAGTTTGCCATTAGCATTGATTTTAGTCACAAAATCCATACTGAAGGTAAAATAATCAACAAATACATAATTTACTAAATCGGCTTAATCATCAATTTTTTATACAAAACTTTAATTCAGTAATTGATCATAAAGTAAATGTTATATGACTCATATTGGGCAATATTAAACACTGTTTTCTGACTGAAGGGGCACTGACCATCTGAAATTTAATTAAATGGTAATTCAGATGTAACTGTATTTTCTGTTGGACAATGTCCAAACATATGTAGGTATAAACTTCAAGACTGACACATTCATATTTACAGACTAGTACATCTGTTGGTTTACTGTCAATATCGGAGTTTTGAGTTCATTGCAATTCTGGAAAAGTTCTTTTTCTACATGACAGTCATTTACCAGTTGGTGCAGTGCACTGGTAACCTACACAATACAGAGCTAACCGATGAAATTATTTTAGAAATGATGGCAAAAATTTGTTTATGCCCGCTGGATAATGTAGTAGAAGTCAAATAACGACAACTACTTACCACATTCAAATTATTTGGAAACAGGTCACAAATTTGGGTCGAATTATTTTGCTATGATGTAGGCAACCAGGAATTGCCACAAAATGATAAATGATGAGGTAAAATAACATGTAATTACAGAACTTTTCCAGCGAACCAATGAACTCGAATCTCCTGTACTGGAATTGGTATTACTGCAGTTCATTTCCATTCACTGACATCTCATTCTGACAGTGGAAAATATGTATTTTACTGACACTCAGTATATTGCCTTTAAAACTGGACTGGCTACTGAAAATTCCGAGACTGACACCAGAAAATTTCTGACACAATAGTTAACACCTTAAAGGAATAAATCCAGATGAAAATGTAACTTCTAAAGTTACATTTACCATAGGTTATTCCTGCATTTGGAAAACTCAAACTTAGTCATGATATTAGATCCTTTGATCTTTTGAATATTGAAATTTGATGCAAGTAGAAAATAATATAGATTCCTTTAGATACATTCTTTAAAAGGCAACTTGATACAAACAGGCACACAAGCCATATGAATGTAAGCCATCAGTGAGACATGTCTACCAGGAAATACTATACAGGTAGAGGTAGCCATGTTTTCCCCATGTCATTGTGTCACACTGCCCCAGCCTTCCATAAATGGAAGATGTGCTGAACCCTTCCTACCCCTACCAGCACCCTCTACCCTCACATGCACATGAAAAACTCCTTTTCATTTTGAAGCTGAAGCACTCTGTCATACTGGCTATGTACAAAATGTACAAATTTCAGTAAGTTTGGAATCATAGTATTTTTATGTCAAATAAGAAATATTAGTTAAGTGAATGCAGTATACTGCTATCATCAGAACTTTGTCATTCTGGTGTTCATTTGTTCTGCCAGATATTTTCGAAATATCTTCTGAAAACTTTAACATCACAGCAGAACATTATACCATTTGTGTACCCTAAAGGTCTATATAAACAATTGCCCATCAATTATGCATTAACAATGTAAAATAAAGTTAAACATAAGTAAATGTATTTTTAAAGAAAAAGTTACAGACAATAGAACTATCATTGCAGGATTCTCAAAACACTGGATACGACTTAAGTATATCCAGTGGAAACTTGGGCAATCAAAATTTTATCAAGCATGTTTGGTTCTGCATTTAAATTTTGTAACACATGTACTCCATCACATGTATTTCCCCATTTAAAACATTATTTAAATCTCTTTCTCAAAATTTCTTCCTAAATTCATACATATCCATTAAAATAAAACAAAAATGTCGTTAAACTTTAGACTAGCAATTTATTTATTTTTCTTGAATAACTATTTACCTCCTACCTTTAGTTCCGTGATCTTTTTCAATTTACATATATACAAAAGACTAGTTTTTGGACCATTAACTTTTCGATCAAATTTACGAGGATGAATTTCATATTTCAGCATTCCATAGAAAACATTACGTAAAACGCTTAAAAAAAAAAAAAAAATCTTTTGAAGAAACTAAATACAGTAAAACCTCCTTCTTTGTTTCTTTTGCCACCTAGCTTAATACAACAGTTTTCAAACTCTATTTTTGTTATTTTCTAAAAGAATTTGTAAAAAGGTTTTCTCAACTTATTGTCAAACCTCTTTATATAAAATGCCAAAATTCTGCTGGACAAATTGTGAATGTATGATAAGATTTTACTGTATTTAAAACTGAAAGTAACTTAAAAATTTTAGTGAAATCTGAGAAGTTAATACCTTGAGAACTTACCTTGAATAGAATCCATTTCATCAAAACCTTATGTTACCTTATAACCCACGGTAGTCAATATAAATAAATTATGCATTTAATAGAGACTTGTAACTCGGCTGCGTATAAAAGTGGACAACAAAAGATATTCCAAGGAAATAACACGTTACAGCATTCAACCGAAAACAATTTACATCTGAATGTAACAATAATTTGTAGAATCTGATGCATTTTAATGTTATTAAATGTACACCATGAAAGTAGCAAAATGGAGATTTAATCTGGCTAATGCACTTTTATTTCTATAGTATTGTAATACCTCAAATTCTGATATGTCTGGGATGTCATATATACAACTTACGTATCGTATCAAGTCAAATGATCCACTGTTTCTAACTTGCGGAAAAAAAATAACAAACTGTATAATGAATAATTCTGTCCTTTTCCTGAATTTTAAGGCCTTAACCCAACAGTCATATTCACATCAAAGAAATTTTGTATCTACAAATAACATTGGTATTTCCTACAGGAAACTGTGCTTAAAAGTAACATCCTTTCTATAAAACTGAGCATCACATCACTACCTTATCTCATGTTTGCTTCAATATTATACCTTAAACAAATATTTTCTTACTGCAACAACAGTGGGTTTCATTATATTTCCTGGAAAAATCCATCAGTGGCAAGAGGTATGAGCCAGAATTTTGATAAAATTCCAGCAGCTCCAAAAAAAAAATCCGATGTGTAAATCAGTTACTTCTGTGCAATAAACCTGACAATATGATGCAGAAGCTTAAGAAATGTGAAAAGTGGTCCTGTTCCCAGATAAACATTAGTGTCAATCCAATATCTGCCCACAAAAATCAAAGTATTTAACTTCAAGAACAGTAACTACAATGTACCGGTACATGACAGTGGTAATAATGCCTTGTAACACAAAATGAAACAAAGTCTCATCATCTGATTTTTTGGCAGTAAGAACAATACAAAATCCATGACTCAGTTTGCAATACCTATCGAGGTTTACTACAATATTCCAAAATGGTCATATGAAATTGATGAAATTTTAACAGTAGTGTTAAGTCTGGATGCTTTTTCTTCATTTCCAGGAATGCAAAGCAGGCTAATTTTATAACTAAATACCAATCACAAATTAGAAAAGACAAAACACCAAAGTTATAGTCCCACTGTCAACTGTCAACTAGGTAAAAGACATTTGCAGAGACTGGATAATCATAACCTAATTAAGGCTGAAAAATTAGTCACAATAATTGTGTTGTTTAAAAATAGACTTGTGATACATGTATATCATATAACTCATAATTATTACTTTCATATATATTGTGTATTTACAGTGAGTTACCTATAATATATAAATGGTCAACAATTTAAAAACCCTGTCCGTAGCCCTGTTATAAATGGACACAAAAAATATTTGTCAGATGATGAACCATTTAAACAAATGACCACAGATTACCAAATCAATAATTTTTAATATAGAGGTTGTCAGGATTTTGGAAGATTTAAAACCACTTCAGTTCAAGATGACCACAAACCTAATTTAGCTATATCAAAGATACAGGTAAATCGATACAGATGATGACCAACAGGTAATCAATACCCGGAGGTGATGACGTGATGACCGCGATAAACTGCCAAACACACAGGAGATCATTACTTCTTCAATGATTCTTTTTTGTAAGATTATTCCTATTACTAAAGATTTGCTGTCAAAAAAGTTTTATGTCTCATATTTATCTTGTTTAAACGAATCCTTTTCACAAAGACAATCATCATATTTTTGTAGGTAAGTGTAGATTGCAATACAGTAGTCCCTCTCCTGAAAGGCCACCCATTTGCACAGAAAAAGTGGCCCTTCAAGAGAGGTGGTCTTTGATGAGAGGTTTGTTTACTTCATTATTGCAAACTTAATGCAATGCTAATTTCCGAAATTGTGAACAAAACTAAAAAAAGAACATAGATATAAAGAAAAGATGATTACTGAAATACAAATGCTCTTCAACTTGTATTTAACCTTGATCTTGAATCACACTTAACAACCATGTAAATTTACAAACAATCCACTTATTTATAATGCAAAAAAACCTGCACCAAGTCACACCCTATATAACAACCAAAAATTATATCTCCTTTAATGAAACATATGCTATCAAGTGTTGCATGATAAAATCCTAGGTATTGCCGTTTTCTCTTTATGTGGATAGTGATTTTACACTAATAAAAACTTATTAAAAATTAAAAAAGTTCTGCTTAAATATAATATACAACAGGAACTTGTAGCAAGTGTAAGACATTTTTAGCAGGTTAATGTCTATGCGTTCCACATTTAAACATGTAAATGTTCCCAGCTTAAGTTTCATCGAGTATCATATTCCATATTAAGAATAAATTATATTTTAAAACTGGATTTTGTCTCTTTGACATATCACTACAATGTATTTCAAGGGTCTTAATTTACATGTGACGTTATTTTAGATCAGTCAACCATACGTGTTCGTATCAGCTCAGATCCACAATACAACCAAACCTTTGGACATATAATACACTGCTAACAACAGATATATACACTGAAATAGACCAAAGCAGATACCTGTTAACTGAGATATTGTCATTTAAAGACTCGTTGGTAATTTCTATAGAACTGCATACACGTAACTCTACGGTAAAAAGCATCTCTATATGAAGTTTACAAATACATAAACATTACCAACTCAGAATAATAAGGAAGTTACTTTCCAAAGACTCCAATATAAGTGACAAACAATGAAAGTATTGAATCATAAGTTATTTTGGTTGGTGTTACTTTGTGTAATCACACTGTTAAATGAAAATACTATGCAAAAATTCTGCACATTCAATTTCTTGTGAAATTTTCCAACTTACTGTCAAAACTCTAGATTTTTTGCACTTTTAGATAACAGTAAAAAGGAGCTTTGCTTTTGGAGCATGATGTAGTTAAAGCAAAACTACATAATGTTACTAAGGAACTCTACAAAAAGAGTTTGGAAACTAAAATGTCTTTGCTCTCAATTCTTGTAGTTACAATGTTAATAGCTTAATCTTAAAAAAGAATTCTTTTTTCTATCTCTATTGGCAGAGGTCATGTTCCTCAAACTGACTTGATTCCTTTCTTCTGTTGAAGACATGTTAAATTTTATACACTGGGGCTCCTCTCATAAGGCTCCTTACTAGAGGCCATCAAACAAATAAATGCTGCTTGGTTCAACATACAATATTTAATCTTCACTACAATATCCCTCTTCCAAAAGTAAATATCATCAATCACTTGCAAGTCACATAATAAGAAATCCTAATTTTTCTTCAACTTTGAAAATTGGCCCATTCACTCCATGTCTGTGAAATGGCAGGGACAAAAAGCACAGTCCATAATGCTGCCAGGGGGGTTATTTCCTATATACTAGTATATGGGCATATGCATTTAATTCAGATCTTTTTTTGGCCTCTCAGTACTAATTTGGTATGTATTTGTTTTATCACTAATATTTACTTGGAATGAATTTTGACAATTTGTTCAGCTTTGGGTCTCAAAATCTGAGGTCAGTATTTATTCAGGCGTCAATTTATATCGGAACTGCAAAATTTGGGAGTATAATTTCAAAATGAGTATCATTTCCAGTACTTTAAAACTGATTTTTTTTGTATTTACTTAGTTACCACTTTTTTGTATTTACTTAGTTACCACTTTTTTATCCTAAAGGCACACCCCATCAAATTTTCTATTTCCCCCCCTCCTCTCTGCAGGAACACTGCCAGAGCAAAGTTGTTCAAAACCATATCAACTCACTATTTATTTCAATGTAACTGACACTACAGTTGATACTGTGTGATTAACAAGTTGTTTAACAAGTAATGACATACCTCATGATGAGTATTTATCGAATGCCCTCTGGAGCATACCAAGAAAAAAGACCATGATATGAATAGTGTACAATGTGTATGACAGACTGACATACTACAGTCATATTGACTATTTAATTATTAATTTTTCCCTATGGACCATATCAATGATAAACACTTTGATAAAAGATTGTAAAATGTTGTATGCCTAAATAAGCATACAGAACAACAACTACCTGTCAATCCAGCGTAATTTAACACTTAATCAACCACTTAAGTGTTAAAAATGTTGTGGTTTCAAGAGTCATAGTAAGGAATAATGGGATCACCAAGTTGTAAATTTTCCAGAAGATGTTTCTTGGCAAAATACTAGCTTACATCTTGCATGATCATTTTATTTAGTGTACTTAAGATGGGAAGACAAGGTGGGAGGATTGGAGAAGTCAGCAGACATGTGGACAGTTGGCAGCATATCAACTTGGCGTAAGCATAGCACTGTGGAAAAGGTAGCCATAAAAATAAGGGGTGGGAGCTATGAGACAAGGTCACAGGATCCCCAACACATATATCATGTATATCATCTTAATTAAGCTGGCATATCTGCAAGGTTTAAGATCTGTAAGAAACAATTTCAAACAGTTGAAATGGGTAAATTATTCCCCTTCCAAAATTTTATCAATTTTTTAG
This sequence comes from Lithophaga antillarum, assembly GCA_028566495.1. Taxonomy (NCBI): domain Eukaryota; kingdom Metazoa; phylum Mollusca; class Bivalvia; order Mytilida; family Mytilidae; genus Lithophaga; species Lithophaga antillarum. The sequence goes on from JAOXYI010286355.1 coordinate 8,828, forward strand.
TTGAATTCATTATTACAAAATCTTCCCAAACCGGAGAGGTTCAAACCCACTCTCATAATTATTTATGCTTTCACTAATGGCCTGCATGTATCAATGTCCTAACTGGAACGAGAGAAAATCGCTACAGAGAAGATATCTTTAATCTTTTATCCTGCTAAATCCAAGGATGAAAAGCAAGTTATGAACTGAAGGAACATTCGACATCTTTTCTTAAAAATATGATGTAAAAAACATTTTGCAGTATGTTTGTCAAGACAAGGAATATGAGTACATGTACATGGTTCCTCACAAACAAAGCTTTACTAAAATCTTTAACCTTAAAAAGTCATACAATGTATCTGAGAAATCTAGATTTCATATGTTATGAATAATGTAAATGTAGTCCTGAAATTAATGACTACTGTGTAGCTCTTTTTTTATTTGGATTTTTTTTTTCACATTAAGCTAAAAAAAGAAAAGAAAAAAAGAGCTACAAGCTAAGTAATGGATTTCAGGACAAATGAATGCAATTTGGCAAGAGCATAAGCTTACTACTGAACATTATTTTATGGGCTGAATTTTCAGTCTACTTGTAAAATGAAAAAGAAGCTGGTTTTAACATTAATCTTTCTCATAAATTTCAATTTATGACTTGTGTTAAGTTAGATGATAACACAAATCATGCTTTACAAAAGAAAATATTTATGAACTTCAGAGTCGATGACCCTTTAATAAGATATGTACACAAATGTACATGCTGGAATGTTTCAACAGAATGATAAAATTCCAGCTCAGAAAATGAGCTTTTGAAAATAGAGATGCATTATGCATTTTAGGTAATTTTTGGCACAGGTGATTAAAAAGATCACTTTTTAATACAAGTATTATAAACAGACCTGTAAAGATACAATACGACCACCATTGATAAAATAAGAACAAATTTAAACACGCATTTGCATTTCGGCTGATTTAAAAGTGGACTTTTAAATTTTTATAAGTAAATGTAAACCAATGTTCAAGTAACTTAAATCTGATAGGCTGGGGACTTAAACAATTACAAATGAAAACAAATCACTTTCTACCGTTAAGTTGAGGCTGACGAGAAGTTTTCTGACACCTAGAATAGGAATCAAACTGAATTTTTATGACCATCATGACTGATAATTGGAAAAAAAAAAAAATCAAGGAACTTTCCTTTTTACAGAAACTGCTTTTTCCAAGTTTATAGGTCAGCTTTTAAGGAAAATGAACTTTTGGCTATTCACATACCACAAAAACAAACCTCAATATCCCATCTTCTATTGTGAAAGATACATTAATCCAATATATCACTTTGCCTGAAGAAATCGTACCTGTTTAGATTTCAGATATGACAAACATGTCCAAAGTGCAAAATAATGTCGTATATAACCAGAATAATCATTAAAGAATTCAATAGTATACATGTATTAAAAATTTAGGTATGTGTGACAACAGCTGTAGGGAATACTGTCATATTTAACCTTGTAAGGCCATCAAACATTATCAATCTACTATAGATTTCAAGATGATCTTATTTTCAAGCCTAGTAATATAAGTTTTAACAAATCCAGTATGGATGGATGTTGAGGCACTGACTGGAATATTTTTTTTTTTTTTAGAATTTATCATCTCTTTGACCAAATGTCTCGATCCCATGTATCTTATCTAATCTCATACATGTAGTTTTTACAAAAATGCAAAAAAAGACAA
>JAOXYI010286463.1:0-10536 GCA_028566495.1 Lithophaga antillarum
TGTTCATAGTTAACTAACAATAAAAATACTTACCTCTATATATGCTGTCTTCACGCAACTACACGATAAACGGAAATTGGACTACAGTTCGCTCGGAAATCAGAGATTTTGGGTAACAGGTACCTATACTGTGAGAGGTGGTAACGTCAACAAATGTTACTTAAATATCACAAAAATGGTCGCCATTTGGCTATCTTTGATTTAAAAAGAAATGACCTGCACCATGCCTTTCTCATTCATTGCCCAACTACAAAATATGAGCGGTCCATCTTGCACCTGAGGTAGTAACATCGCCATAATATCATTAAATTGGCAGTCATTCGACTATCTTTAATATTTCAGAAAGTATATGACTTGCATCATGGATCATCATGCCTTTATTGCCCACTACCTTACTACAAAGTATGACATTAATATCTTCTTTCGGCCATCTTTGATCCCCACCTCAAAATGACTTGTACCACTGTCCACTACCTACGTACGAAATATGAAAGGTATATCTGAAACCATCTTTGAACCAGAGGTGATAACGTCTTATGGAGACAGACTATAACAGATAGACGGAGAGCAATCCTTAATAGTCTCTCTACAGGAACCGTAGGAAAGTAATAAAGAGTGTCCAGTGTCTGTTAAGCATACGAGGACAACAATCAGCCCTACACAAACTGTCTGCGTACACCTGACGACATTCTAAGACAGCCTTCAAATGGATACATTTTATGATTCCTAAAATTTATATCTTAGGGCATATCTTCTGATGTTATTTTAATCAAATCCAAGATTTATTGCCGAAAAAATTTTTTTTTACAAGAAGCGAGAAATCCAATTCAAAGTAAACATTTGTGCATTAGATCAGAACAACATTAGATAATTAGTACTGACTTTAAATTGATAAAATCCGAGGAAATAAGATACAATATTGAATTTACAATACCTCTTTGAATGAATAATTTATTAACATGAATATCTTTAAAGATCCATAAATTGGTGACTGATATCACATTGACAATATAAATTATTCATTCATTTACCTATTTTTAATTGATTGATTTATTAATACTGAAATGTATAAACATTAGTTTTTTAATATATATAAAAATGGATATTGCTCATCATCTTGAAATTACCGTAAGAAGAAACATAAAAAAAGAACAGTCAAAAACACCTTAAATTAAAAAAAAAAAAAAATGTGAAGTATTCTTCCCATAAATATAAATTCAACATTTTTTTCCTGAACAGCGAACTTAAAGGTATTGTGGTTTCATGGATTCTGGCACATTTTGTATGGGAATTGTTTGCGGCTTTTTGCTCAAAACTATCATCGCGGTAACCGAAAATATTGCCAGGAAAATATACCAATTCATGGCCATACTACCATAAAAATAAAAAAAAATTAGTACAAATAAATTATGAATCGAATTTTGAAAATTGAGGTAAGAAATCAATCGATGATTACCTGGTTGATATGCAGATAAGTTCCTTGAAGAAAATTGCTTCCTGAAAAGCTAATATTGTCTTCTCAGAGCCGGTAAAGTACAGCTTCAAGTTTGTAACCTTTCATCAGACATTTGTCGGAGGCAAGGATGGAGCAGATGGGGAGGTTGTTCCTTTGATAATTTCTACCAAAACAGTAGAATCGGAAGGGATTTACGAGAATGACTCCGGTGTATATATCATGAGAATGAAGTTAGGAAGAGATGAAAAGTGAGATCAACAGAACTGCATTCTTACAAAATGTAAAGACCATCTAAAGAAACTGAAGCCAAAGATAATGCAGATCAGAAATGAGATTGAATACAGAAAGCACATTTCAGAAATTCAAGCTTTAGACAGATACCAACCGAATCTATGGTACCTAATTTCCTATGGATCAGAACACGAGATCTCGACTCCAATTCGAAATATAGAGGATGAAGATGTTAGTCCAGATGAATTGATGGGAAGTTAATGCATGGTGAAATGAGCTCTAAAGGTAGAGGCCTATCTTTGTCAACAATGAAATTATATAATACAGTATAAGATTGTTGACCTGACATTTGACAAATACCTAGAGAAGGAGGAGGCTAAGAAAAATGTAGTAAAGAAGCTCCTGACTGCAAAAGATGAAGAATTAGGTGATGATGAAGAGTAAACGAGAGAAAAATAGGATTTCATTATTTTCTAATCTAGTTTTTATTAGAAAGTTGTTAATTGAAAATAAAACAGACAAAATTCTCTTTATAAGATCAAAAGTGCGCCAGAATCCATAAAAAGGCACTACATGTACTACATTCTTAATGTGCATGCGCAATCTCTTGTTGTCTCAGTTCAAGGATACTGAAGGCTTTCGTAAAAGAAATTCCGGTCATAGGACATTTTCAAACATTTTACTACCTCTCCAAATTCGTTGTCGGTAATTTCCTCATCTTTCAATGCTTTGCTAGCTTTTTTCAACTGTGATTTAAAGGTTTTTGATAAGCGCACGGTTTCATTGTGTTTTTTTCTGCATAATTTATTTGTACTATTGTTTTTAACATTTTTTTATGGTAGTGTACCAGAAATTAGTATTTTTTCCCGGTAATGTTTTCGATGAAAGCTTGGAGCAAAAACCCCCACTTAGTGGCCAGAATCCGTAAAATTTTACTACTCTTAAACATTTCGAGCAACTTAGATACTTAAGATAGCCAAATATAAATTACTTTGTTAATTAGATATCATATATATATGAATCGTACGTGTTAGTTTTCTCAATGTTTAATTAACAAATAGATGACACAAGAAAAATAATTAAATAAATATAATATTTTTTTTATCTAAGCGTTGTATCAGTCACTTGTCAATTCTAAAACCATGTTCAAGATAACACGATTTATGTAAAAGTTACGCACATTCTTTGCTTTTGAGATTTCTACCGTTACCTTGAAATGAAAGCATACTGTAAAAGTAGTTAAATTCGTAGGTCCTACTTTTCATGATATGAAAGAAATTTGTTGGTTCGAGGTTTCATAAATTTGCGGACTTCAAGGTTTTTCTTTATAGTTTCTATTTAAAATTTATATTTCATGGGGGATTAAATTTCGTGGATTGAATGAACAACGAAATCCATGAAAATTGATACCCCACGAAATAATAATGATTTCACAGTGCAAACTTCTTGTTATCCTTAAAGGTCTACTATGTTATCTTAGTTGTACATTGTATTCTTTGATCCTCAAATTATTTTTGTCTTACTGTTCCTTTCTCTTTCGTTAACTGTTTGCTATCATCGTCATTATCAGGCAGTGTCTTGAATGACATTTGTGTTGACGTTTTTGTTGCCCAAGTCATTATCTATATTATGATTTGTAGATTGAAAGCAACTTTTTTATTAACATGGATCTACTAACAGTGCTTCCTACCTTATCTGGGTCAATGTGATCTCTACCTTTATATATTTTTAAACAACTTGTATAAATGCATAGTTTAAAAAAATTAGAGATCAGAACACCCTATCAGTCTTCCCTCAGCACAATTCATATGCGACTTTTTTTTCATAGATGTTCGGTAGAAAACTTCATGCACTGAAGTAAAATACATCACCTACTTCAAATTTAGGCGTTTTATGCATTTTAATTACATGGTCAAGTTGTGTTCCAAACAATATATAATTTGGTCTTGTCTTGTAAATTTGTGTTAAATAATTCATCAGCTGTTTTAAATACTTTTTCTCGACTTACCCATGCTATATGTTGGTTGAATTCCCATTTCAAACATAATATTCTCTTCTTTATCGGAAACTATATGAAAAGGAGGGAAATCTAGTCTTTCTTTTCACTTTTTGACTCAAATAACGCCATCATGATACTTCGAATGCGTTTGTGCGTGCTATTGGTTTTATCAAGTTCATAATAATTTTGGAATAATGCTATTCATGCATTGGGCTGATACGTACAAGTTACATTACATAACTCGTATAATGTCTAACTTGGACAAAAAGTTCTACCCACGATCAGATACCTAATAGCAAGTGTAACTATAGCATGTGAATAATTTATTATTACCATATTTGGGGTTTCAAACGCAATCAAATACTTATGTATATGTATATGCAATGTCTTGTGTTTTATTATTAAGTTAAAAATGATTTATATACCAAGACTATATGGTAGCTACTGATGTCATGACAATAAGAGTATTAGGTGTTTATTGGTTTAACATTTACTGGTATCACAAAAAGAGAACAATCCTAATTTTTTTCCTGACTTATAACTGCAGGAGAGGGGAGTACTCTTTGTTTTTTTTTGTGACACGTATAGGCTCGTACTATTTTTTGGGGTATGAGTTTGCAACTTCACTTTTTAGGGGTGTCTGAAATTGGCAGGTATTTTTCAGAACGCCATCTCTTTAGTTCTGAGCCCTGATTGAAAAAAAAAAACAAACGATTCAAATCTCTCTCTCTCTCTCTCTCTCTAAAAAAAAAATACGTTATTCTGAACTAGTTATATTCTGATCCGATTTCAAGAAATTGATAATAATGGAATTTAAAGAGATAATTTTTGAAAGTTATGACGTCTCATTTTAATCTATCGATTTCCTGTTAAAGGCATTTTTTTTATATTCTACTTCTAGGCTAGCACATGAGAAGCAGGAAAGCTTATACTTCCCTATCATTGTATTTCATTTTAATTTTTTTCAGGAAACTGTTGTCCATATATGACGTTTTCAAATGCAGAGATGAATAACAAAAAACAACAATTAGATTTGGAACATATGGAACCACATTCCCATATAATGACAAAAGCATCACATAAAATGTTATAACAATCGAATTACCCATACAATGTGTTGGTTGAACCGATTTCTATTCTTTACCTGAAACTATATTGAAAGGGAGAGAAATCCAGACATTTCTTTATTTTATTTTATGAATCATAATCGTTTGAATAAGTTTGTGACCAGTTCTGTTGACTTTATCAAATTTATAAGGTCTTGGCATACGTTGGAATGGCGTTTGACGTGGGTTGATACGATGATATGCTACACAGTTGCATTACATAACTCATGTAATATATTGGACAGAAAATTCTACCCCAAATCAATATATTTCTGATCGTTTAATAGTTGGGCTTTCCCGAAACTAATTTTGTATTTGGAACTGGTTTGGGCGGATTTAGATATAATTTTAGAATCCGTGTGGGACAATCGTCGGTTTAGCACGGGAATTGTTTTGGCGGCAGTTTGGAAATGGTATATATAGAAAGTCCTACTCGAACAGTCATCGAAGGTGCTCACAGTAACTTCAGTGTGAAGGACGGTCCGTATTGAACTGCTGCAATGTCTGAAGAGGGTTCTGACCAAGAGACTAGCGTTCCTGGTACAGCGAGGACGAATTTAGCATCTAATACACCCGGTGACACCGAGTTGTCAACTGACGGGGCAGTTTCCTTGTTTTCCACTATTTTGACGAACGCTTTGGAAAAACAGAAATCCACTATCATCGAGCATTTGGAAGGTCGCTTGGCTAAGACGGAGAAGACCACCGGAGTAGACGCTTCTGACTTCGTATTCAAGCAGACGGGACATAAAATTCAGCACGCGTTCAACAGCCAACGTGCAGAAAAGCTGGAAAGGATTAGTGCGTTAGCTAAGAACAAAAGTTTCAACGCGATTCAGGATATAGTAGAGGAGGAGCTAGATATTCTTCGCAAAAGAAACAAAATACTCAAGATCGCGGACAAACACGGATGGGATACGGTACAGGAGTATCTGGACAGCCCATTAGCCGACGACAAGGACGACGCGATCAACTTGAGAGCCGCTATTAACAGGGCAAACAAGAACAGAAGACCGAAACCGTATGATAGACCGAGCACAAGTTATGCGTCAAATATCAATTCCAGTGGAAATAAGTTCAACCCCAAGAATTTTTTTCGTGGCCTTGGCCAAGCACACGGAATCACAGACATCAGTCGAAGACCGCAAAACGCCGAAGAGATCAAGTGTTTCTACTGCAATCAATCAGGTCATTTTGCCAGGTTCTGTCCTCTCAAGGGAGTCACAACAGCAGCAACTGGATCGCCACCAGCAAAAGAGGAAAAGCCGAAAGCCCAGTGAAGAGAACCACGTACAGGAAATGCAGATAAATGAAGTTGAGTATATTTTACTTTTTTGTAACAATTCTGAATGTAATTCTGGTAAAAAATTATCTAGTGTTAAAGGTAACTTGAAAAGACACAGTGAATTTTGGAGAACAGTTTTATGTGCAAATGATTTCATATTCAATACAATTATGTTTGGTTATAGAATTCCCTTTTCATCAACACCGACTCCTTTTTTAGCCAAAAACAATCAATCAGCGTTAAAACACGGGAATTTCGTCGAAAAATCTATAACGGAACTGTTAGAATCAAAATGTATAGTTGAGACATCGAGTGCACCTTTTGTAGTTAATCCCCTAACGGTTTCTATTAACAGTTCAGGAAAAGAACGTTTTGTGTTAGATCTAAGACACGTAAATAAATTTGTAGACAAGCAGACAGTTAAATTAGAAGGTGTCAAGGAAGCTTTGCTATTCGCAAAACAGTCTGGATATATGTTTAAATTCGATTTAAGTAGTGGTTATTATCATTTAGACGTTCACGATCAGCATCAAACCTTTTTGGGATTTTCTTGGAATTTTGCAGGCAAGACAAGATTTTTTAAATTTACTGTGTTACCTTTCGGTTTGTCTTCGGCAGCTCATATTTTTACAAAAACTTTGCGTGTGTTGGTGAAATACTGGAGATCACTGGGCATATCAATAATAGTTTATTTAGATGACGGTTGGGGAACCGCAGACAATTTTGATAAGTGCGAAAATATAGCAGCGCAGGTAAAATCTGATCTCGAAAAGGCGGGATTTATCATCAATTTAGAAAAATCTCATTGGACTCCTACACAAACTTTAGAATGGTTAGGTTTTAATTGGAATTTAGTAGATGGAACGATAGAAGTCCCGGTAAGAAAATTTGATAGTTTGAAAAACATTATTTCGGACATAGTAGAAGAAAACATTAATTTGACTCGTAGAAATTTAGCAAAAGTTTGCGGCAAAATTATTTCTTTTATACCTGCTTTAGGGAAAATTTGTCAAATTATGACTAGAAATCTACATATGGCGATATGTTGTGAAGTTTTCTGGGACAAGGTGATAGAGGTCAACGAAGCTGTTTACAATGAACTTCGATTTTGGTATTTTCAGTGTGATAGTTTACAGTTTAACGCTATTACTCCTATTAGTAGAAAACCAGAACGTTTAATTTTTGCGGATGCAAGCAATTTTGCCGGAGCGGGTTACACGGACGAAAAATATTCGAAAATTGTTCATTTCATGTGGGAAAAAACTGATAAGTCGAAAAGTTCAACTTGGAGAGAGTTAAAAACTGTACATTTAATTTTGAAGTCACTTTCAGATCATTTGTCCGGTAAATTAGTGAAAATTTACACTGACAATCAAAACGTCGTACGTATCGTAAAAAAGGGAAGCATGAAACCAGATTTGCACGATATCGCTTTGGACATTTTTCATTTGTGTTTAAAGTGTAAGGTCGTTTTAGAAGTTGACTGGATACCGAGAACACAAAATATACAAGCAGACGCTTTAAGTAGAATATTCGATTTAGATGACTGGCAAGTTTCACAAAATGTTTTTAATTATTTGCACAATTTATGGGGAAAATATACGTACGAAAGATTTGCAAACGAAGTAAATAACAAAGTGTCAGTTTTTAATTCCCGATTTTATACTGTTGGAACTTCCGGGGTAGACGCTTTTGCTTTCGACTGGCGTGATCACAATAACTGGTTGGTGCCGCCAATATATTTAGTACCAAGGTGTATAAATCATTTACGAATGTGCAAAGCTTTCGGAACTTTAGTGGTACCTAAATGGAAATCTGCTTTATTCTGGCCTTTAATAGTAGACAGTTACACGGGCATTTTTCATGAATTCGTTAAAGATTACAGAGAATACAAAAACCCAGAACACTTTTTTATAGCAGGTTCTGCTGAGAACAGTATTTTCGCTAGATCTCCATTTAAGAGCAATGTGCTTGTGTTGTTGATAGATTTTAGATAAGATACAGTATCTTAAAAGCAGTACTTTACTGTATAGTTATGTGTATACGATGAATGACAGTCAGTTATATAATGCACTGTGTATTATATGAGGTCATACAGTATGACCTTTGATTTAACGGTTCAGCGCTAATTTTTGTCAATTTTTGTTTGTTCGTTTCATTGAGATACTCATTTTTGTTTTTTATTTCATTTACAGTCAAATTGGAAGCAGTTCAGCAGTTTTACTGAAGACGCAAGATTTTCGGATGTTCTCAGTGCCTTACCAAAAATTGTTGAATCATCAAAAGCTGTTTCTTCTGTTAAAAAGTACAATTTTTATTTCAATAAGTTTAAAGCCTGGTGTATTTCTCATTCGTTGTGCTTTTCTCCTGCAACTGTTTCTACAATTTCACTTTACATTGGAGAACTTATACAGCAAGAAGCATCGGTTTCAGTTTTGGAGTCAAACTTTTACGCTATTAAATGGTATCATAATGTAAATTTCAAATACAATCCCTGTCAAGATAAATTTTTATGTATGATACTAGAAGGTGGCAGGAGATTACTTAGTAAACCTGTTCGTAAAAAAGAGCCTTTGACTGCCGATATTTTGCAGAAAATAGATTGTAAATACAATTCTAAGTTTCATTTACCTAGCTTGAGGTTGTGCGCGCTCTTGTTGCTTGGTTTTGCTGGTTTTTTTTCGCTTTAGTGAATTAGTTAACTTACAGATGAAGCATATTACTTTTCATGATTCCTATGTAAAAATTCTGGTTGAAAAAAGCAAGACAGACCAGTACAGGCGAGGCAATTCTGTAGTCATAGCTAAAACTGGTACTGATCTCTGTCCAGTAGTATTCTTAAGAAAGTACATAGAGATGGCTTCGTTGGTTGAAAATTCAGATGAATTCATTTTTCGTTCGCTGTCTTTTCTCAAATCTAAAAATGTTTATAAGTTATGTAAAAGGAATGTACCTTTGTCGTACACTAGGATTAGAGAACTTTTAAAGAATAGTTTACGTGAGTTAGGTTTAAACAGTACCTTATTTGGTATTCATAGCCTTAGAAGTGGCGGAGCAAGTGCGGCCGCTAATAGCGGCGTTAATGACAGGTTGATTAAGGCTCACGGAAGATGGGCATCAGACAGGTCAAAAGATAGTTATATTAAAGACAATACACAGTCACAATTAAGCGTTTCGCTAAATTTAGGAATTTGATTTCTTACACAATACAGATCCTTTGTTTTTAATCGAAGTTACTGCGAGCAACCAAATCTAAGTTATGTGTTGTCTCTTCTTTTAGCCTTAATAGTTATAGATAAAACTTTAAGAAAAGTTTTAGCAATTTTTCTCTTGTGCAGAAAACTTAGTAATTTCTTAGCTACATCATCAACTGGTATAAGATTTGAAATGATTTAAATTAGGACGAGCTTTAGCGAGGGATAATTTAAAGGCATGTTTAACAGAGCCTTCATATTCTTTTTCACTCGAAATGTTCGCCGTGCATCCTATAAAGCATTGCAGAAGATTAAAGATCAATTTGAAAAGACCAAGTCCGTATATCTGATGCGAATAAAAACGCTTATACATAACTACACACACAGACGACCAAAAACCAAAGAAAAGAATTAACCTTGATCCTGAGGATTACAGAAATAATCATAAATTAAAACTGTTTAGGAATCGTGATGTTTTCTGCCGTGAATGCGACATCATCGAATAATTCTACTATCTAAAGCGATCTTATCATATGTTAATGTCGTGGTAAATAATATCTCCCACAAGAAGACAGAAGAAGAAATGACGAAATAACTAAAAGCTGAACAACCCCAACTTACATGTTAATACAAGCGTGAGGTCAGTATTGATGGCGTGTTTTTGTTATATACACTTCTCCTGATCTGTATCCTTCATGACGTCTCATTGCTAAAAACCTGTTTATATGTTTAAGTCACAAGTTCGGGAACAGCAACAATAATGAATCTGGGATACAAGTTCAGGAACAGCGGCAATAATGAATCTATGATACACATTAAGGCATCTGACAGTCTGGTGCACCTGAATATTTGGAAAGCATGAAGATGATAAAATCCGTGAATGAATGAGTAAGTTGAATAATCTGCTTGCACTATCTCAGTACGACGACCTGGCTTTTTTATAGTACTAGCTCACTGAAGTAACATTAGGAAACATTATTCTGACTCCGACCAGTCCTTGCTTAGTCCCCTTAATGCTGTGGGTTAAGAGGAAAAGTAGCAAGTGCCAATTATACAAAGTCTTCGGTTTGACTAGATCGGAATCAGTATGAATATCTCCCGCACTCTAGGTGAGCACTCTACTAATTATAAAACGGAATCGGTTCATGAAGATAAAATAATGTTCCACTGTTTATATTGTTGAACACGAAATGTATTTATTAAAGGTAACCGAATACGTGTTATTGTTTACATGTGAACACGTGCTGATGTTTATGTTTGGTTGT
>JAOXYI010286574.1:0-10535 GCA_028566495.1 Lithophaga antillarum
GGTTGTACTCAATTTTGGGTTGTTAGTTGGATGATTTATTGTTTTAAGAATGCGGACATTCATAGAAAAGGCATAATGATGTTAAAATCTCTTTATGATGCTACACATTGATAATTTATTTATACTTTATATATAGTTATATCTGTTTCAATATTTATTCAGCCTGAAGAGATGATTGATATATAATTTTTGTTTTATTCAAGCACGAACTTGAAAAACGTTGATGTACACTTTTTGAGTGAGAGGGCGGATTTCGAAAAGAAAATGCACCTCGCACTTGTGACAATTTCTGATACTTATGAATGACTCCTACAAATCGCGCAAAGAAATAGTCAAATCAGCTAAATGAATTTTAAATCAGTATTTTACTTTGACTATGTTGTATTCATACCCTCCATATCCAAGGTACTGGCAAAGGGAATGAAACTGCTCAGTGTATTGGCCATTGTAGCAAACAGTACCCCATCGTCCGTTATGATAAACTTCTAGTAGTCCATAATTTCCGTAGGATAGCCGAAAAGATACGTGACCTTGAAAGAAAAATCAGTCCTCAGTTGAAATTAAAGCATACCGCAGTTTGTTTAATTTTAACGCTTACATGCAATTTATGAAAGTAAAATTATGTACTAAATCTATAGATCATGCAAGTAGTAATATTAGAACAAAGGTTTAACTCTAAATAAAATCAAATAGAAATTATAGACATTGTTATATTAACAATATCTTATTCATTTTATTTACATTCAATTGATGGTAATGCTACTTTATCAATTACAAAGCTGTATCTTGGTGACGCAACTTAGATGATGCTAGGGATCACCCAAAGAAAACTACCAATCTTTAGGAATTAGCTATTTCACTTTCTTACATGAAAAGTTTAAGTCAAGCGCGTCTTTTTTTCACACAGACTCGAACTCAGAAGGCGAGAGTTAAGATAGTGGTGAATATGCATGAGCTTAAAAAAGCCATGTGCCATTCAATCAAACAGGCTTCGAATTATAAAAGAAAAAAAGGATTTTTTTCTTACCGTATCTTCCAACTGTAAATATATCTGTCGATACTTCATATCCAAAGGTAGTAACTGAAATTAGAATATAAGTATCAATCAATAATGGATGAAATCATACTAAAGACGTAACGATGTAAACCTAATTTAAAACTAAATACTCTGAAAATATGCAATAATAAAGTACTAAAAGTCTTGTGATGGATCAGGAATCCATTCAGTGTTAAATGTTTCCTGTAAATTTTGTTCGTATAAACACACAATGACCTTTAACCTGTCAGTCAACTGACTGAAAATGCAACACGGTTTTCCTAAACAATTACAGTGTTCGTGATAAAATTCTAGAAACATAGATGCGTAGAATTAAAATGCATAAAAGAAAGTATAAAATCTATTTACAGTAAATGAGGCATTGACCTCGACAATATCAACTGATTCCTGCCATTGAATATGCGTACCAACAGACCAAGCTTAACGAATATTGATTACAAAGGTTAGTCGACAAAAACGTTTTGTCTGTACAAAAAAAAACAGAGATTCTAGCTGTGTCTTTAACCTGTGACAAATTGAATAAGCGTATTCTTTTCACATAAGGAATCTTCCTGTACAACTGCTGTCGGGACTGGATGTACAGTAATAACTGCAATATAGTTAAACACTTTAAATGTACTTTGATAAACATATATATTTACTGTATCAAAATAACTTAACATGATTTAATTGAAATTGATTAATTGTAGTCGGTCCTGTCTTAAATTGGTCTGATTTCTAAATTTGTTTAACATTTTCAGCCTAATATAAGTGTAGTAAATATATTATCACAATATACCAAAGTCAATATGATGCACCATATGCGCATGTTAACAAATTATGTGTAATCAGTGGTGCTGGAAGACAAAAGAAATAAAAGGGCAAAAACAGCCCAAAATTGACAAAAACTACAGCCAAAACCTGCTAAGGATATTTTGCATGAGGGAGATAAACATTAGTTTTAATATACTTAAAGCAATTTTACTAACATCAATTTTCCTTACATATTCAAATATTTTCATGAGAGTTCACCAGCAGTGGCATCGACCTAGTGGTGGGAATACATTATCACATAAATGATTATTTGAAAAGTTACTAGTAAGATATCTTCACATGTATTCTATTAATTCCGATATAAAAATGTTTTTGCTGTTCACAAGATCAGCCCTTTAACAAGTCTGGTAGACATTCGATATGTATAACAAACGTTTATGGTCAGAAACCATGATTAATATAGTCCGCCCACTAAATTATCTTGAAACAAGTAGTTTATAGTTTATTTGTTTCTATACCTTTTTTCGAAACTCAGGATGTGAAAAGGGCAGCATTTATTCAAAGAAAACTTGAATCAGAAACTGTCAGTTTGCTTAAGATGAAGCTTCTCAACTATTTCGTTTCTCAATAGTTTTTATTTTGCATTTCTATAATCTATATCAGGGTCAAAGGTGGAATATATATTTGATTTATCTGCATTATATACATTAAAAATTTTCAATACAGGAAATTGATTTTATAAGATTATAAGTTCATACAGCTTTCCTTGTGTTAGCGGTATGTTTCGTTTGATTTTATGTAAAAAGCAAAAAGACGAATACGCTATGGAAAAGGCAAATAAAATGTCTTTTCATATAGTAAAAGTGATAGTTTGAACTGTTTTGAGCACTCTAAAATTAACTGTAAGGTTGTTGTTCTATAGAGGGTTATTATTTTCATAAACTATAATTTTTGTACATAAAAATACTTACTTTCTTCAGTAACACCTCCAGATTTAGGATACTCTGAAATGAAAGTAGAATTAAACGATGATCATAGTCTAAGCTCCTAAACAATCAATACATGCGTTTAACCATTTTTTAAATGTCTCGTATATTATTTATCAAGTATTTATAAGTTTTCATTATTCGAATGTGTGTAATTATTTAAAAAATACACGTGATGTCCATTTGAAAATACAAACAAATTTATAAAATTTTTATTTTCAGATTTTCTGGGAAAAATTATAGGACATCAATGTATTGATCCACTTACAAAGCAAGCAAATTAACCTTAATTATATTTAACGTTAGGGTACAACCTTTTTTTAGCACTGCCGCCCAGTTACCACACCCAGGTTTATTTATTTTTATCTCGTGTCATTGTGCTTATTGTACACACACATATATATGTATATATACGTAATCAATATGTCTTTTGTTTTGTTTTGTGCATGTTGCTTGTTTTACTTTCGGCCTGTAGTACATTTAGTTGTAACTGCCCCTTGGAGCGCCCAAATTGGCAAATAAAGATTTGTTTGTTTGTTTGTTAGTAGGAGTTGTCTAACTTTGTGCTTTGTTTGTGTTAGACACAGTGCAGTCAATACAGTAATGATTTTGCATGTGATGCTTTGTTATTTCTTATCCTTTAAAAAAAAAATCATATGTGTGTTCGTTTTTCAAATATTTTATGAGGAGAAATGAAAACAATGCACAATATTGCCAGAATGTTTTTCCTTATGTCGCGAATGAATTGTCGGTTGATTATACATGTATCTACCGATCGAAGAAAGATATGGGAAAACGCATACTGATATCTGGTTCAACATACAGTCAAACGTGAACCTAGCTGCTGTCATAATATTTTGTAAGTTAATACAGGTATCTTTGATTGTTGATTTCTACCACTGGGTCGATACCACTCAATCAACTGGATGTTAAAATATGGATTAAAAACTTTTTCTGTACGTCAAAATTAATCGGGAAAGTTAAAATTATGGTACATCGGATTCTAGCTCGGGAATGGTACTTTTGATATTCCCTACGTGAAACGTAGCTGAAAAGCGGTTTCCATACTTCAAAATCAGTGTTAAAAAATAATATCGTACGCAACATTTTCACAGGGAGGGAAATGTTAATATCCTCTACATAAGTGCGTGCGACCTGTTATATGAAATCTCCCTATTATTTAAAGTATTTGAAGGTGTACTTAAAAAGCCATATTTAGAAGGCTGCATTTCTATAACACAAATAGAATTTGACAATTTTAATGATTATACATGCTTCTTTAATCTGTCGTGGCATATAATACTGGATCATTAATTCAGATAGCACAGTTCACGTAGTTAGCTTTAAATTGTGATACCAAAAGCGATTCCTTTTCTGCTATAATTATAGAGTTCTCAGTAGCGGTAATTTAGACACTTTTCACAGCCAATTGCTTTTATTTTTACATTGCGTAACCTCTGATGATGTAAAAGTACAAAATTTATGTGTTGATTAATAGCTACATGCAAGATAAATCAATAAAAAACCTATATTCCTATATACTTCGCTTAACAATATTTAAAAAACAATTTTGTTTTCAAAACTGATGCAGTTCGACATTTTATGATAATAGTGGTAGAGTGATCGTTCGCAGTAATAACGCTTCAGAGCAATTCTTTATTTAATATGTCTGATCAAATGTTTGGCTGAAGAACGAAATACTTACGTTTGTACAATTTGAAAAATAATTTAAAAAGTATCTTTGTTAATGAAATTCAGGGAGAGATATGAAGTGATTTTCTATATTGTGAATACATTTCTTCTGTTAATTCTAGTTTTCCTGGTTTGAAATGAATTAATGCTGTTTTAAGTATTTATTTGATAAATATGAATGAACACTGTTTACATGCATGTTTTAAGTTCGTAGATTGAGTGAACGCACAACTACGAGGTACATGTAAAATCGAACGACATAATACGAATTTTAAAATGCACAGATATTTCATTTCAAACATAGAAAAATATACTCATTTGATATTTTTCTTCGTATTTTTTTCAAGCTTTTTATTGCTTTGTATTACTGATTGTGTTAAAGGTTCAATAAGACAGTAGGAGAACACAACAGTGTTATCCAAAAATTAATAGTCCGGATATCAGGGAATAAACCGACGATTTTGAAATCCCTCACAAATTCACATAAGTTCGTGTATATTCCCTACACATTGAATCGTTAAGTCTGATTCTGAAAACCAGTGTATTATTGGCATTTTTATGAAATATCCTTTATACATTACCATTCCAAATAGAACTACTTCCTTTTGGAGTCGGTATTTTGTACATAGTTAGAATTAAAATTTTAGGGTTTCGTCTTACAGGAAAAATTTGAGCCATTAAGATAGTTCCACGCTATTTTTGTCAAGAATTCTATACAGATTTCAGATTTGACGAAAAAAATGGTACTCTCGAAAGAAATTCTCAATATGTCCATTGAAGTATACAAAAAAGAGAAGTAGTTCCGTTATAGAAACAGTAATTCTTCATTCAAGGGATGCAAAGTTTAAAACATTTCTGCAGGTTGCTGTTATCCGGTAATTAGTAGTGTCGTGCATTATCAAAACACAGAAAAACGAACTACATCCCTCTAAAGCATCAAACATGCACTCTAACAGTTGATCAAACACAGATCACTCATTCTACTTAACCACCGTATGCTGGGAACCGATTCAAGAAATTAATGAGTCAATGGATTTCAAAATTATGCAATAATTCTGCTACCCCTGCATATGGGATCTATCTATCGTAAGTGATGTGCAAATCTAAGGCTTTTTTAAAATCGAATTGTCTAGACAAGAGGCTGCTCTTGTCACATAGAACTACTCAAATAAGATTATTAAAAATCTTGAGCAAAATCGCTCCAAGAATTTCAGGTCGTCATCATTAATCATTACGTGACTGCATGTGATATTTCAGCTTGTTGCAGACTTAATTCTGTCGTCTTAATTCCTAACTATTGTCTCCGTATTTCTTACATTATGACAGACTTCACAGCATTATAAAGCCAGTTCTTTCAGGTGTTCCCCGTAACTTATTTAAACAACTCTTACTTCTGTTCTGCCAAAAGTCAAAGATATTCAGAATACTGTCAACAGACTTATTCCACAAACGATATTAATCAGATTTGGATTCTGAAAAACCACAAAGATTTGTGAAAAATCTCAATGATTGAAATTATGTCATAGTATTAAGACTATTTAAAATTTTTCTACCCTGTATACAACAATTCTAAAGTGAAAAACAGGCTTAAAAGGTCAGTTAATCAATGTTTCTCTAAGAAAGACGGTGAACGTAGTTACATGTTAAGAGAGAGAGAGAGAACCTGATTCTAAAACTACTGTGAGTGAAAAATACGTACACTGAAACAGAAATTGCCAAAACACTAGACTTCCTAATCGACAGCCGCATATTGGTGGAAGTTGGTGGGTATGTTTTTCAACAAACAATTGGCTTTCCAATGGGCACGATTAGCGCCTCTGCTTGCCGACTTATTCCTATACTCGTATGAAGTTGAGTTTATCCGAGGCCGTCTTAGAAATAAGAAGAAATAACTTAGACCTTTAATTTCACTTTTTGGTAAAAAGATGCATGATGTTTTGTCATTCAGTAATTCCAGTTTTAGAAACCAGTTTCATCTTATATAACAACTGTACTGGAGATGAAGGACACAACAGACACAAGAAACAAGTCGACTTCATACTTAAACATTTTCCTGGAAAAAGAGGGTCTATTACCATCGTGAATTTGTGAGAAAAAAAAACGGGATGATTTTAGTTTTACAATGGTAAAAACTTCACATTTTGAATAGCAACATTTCTGCTTTCCTTTGTATTTGATACGATATTTTAGCTTGTTCTAGATATCAGGATTTTCTCGAAGAAGGGTTCTGCATACAGATCAGGAGAATATTACCGTATTAATGTACTTGTATTCATTTCCGGTTTTGTTTGGGAGTTGCTATTGTCCGGTTAGATATTTTCCTTTTGTTTTCCTTGGTGTGTTATCTTGTTATGTCCAGACTGTGAGTTTTTATCATTTATTAGTATTCTACTGTCTCCTGCAGAACTCTGACTTCATTCAGCACAGGAGACACATTCAGCACAGAAGACACATGCAGCACAGAGACACATGCAGCACAGACATACATTCAGCACAGGAGACACACACTTTTATTGATTCACCTGGTTTCTCTCTCGTTTTGTTTATGGGAATCTCATGTTGTCCAATCTTAGAATCTTTTTTGTTACATTTTACCTTTTTGTACGTATTGGTTATTCTGATACGGTATTTTTTATCGTTTGAACTGTTTGTTATTCTTTTTGACTCAGTATTTTGAAATGGTTGATGAAAGATAGTAACTATCTACCTTCTGTTTTTAACCTAATTTCAATTCAAAGATAAATTGAAATATTGCTTGCAAAAGTACGAGGTACAGATAAGTTTATATTGATTTTATACAAAATATCCTTAGTATTAATTAGATTAAAAATGCCATGCAACATCTTGTGTTAGATTTAACTTTAATGGTGCTTTTAGTCTCCCGTATTTACATCATATGTCATTAAAAACTCAATAAATGCTGAAACATGCTTTATTGGTACTTATAAGATCCGTAAAATGGTTTATTGATACTTTAACGATGGTACGATCTTGGCATTTTATGGCGATGACAGTTTATTCAGCTTTATGATGTCAATCATTACGTTTGACTTTTTCTGTTATATTTGCTTATGGACAACTTATTTTTTGTTGATTTTAAAAGAATTCATGATTTTCGATATACACTACTTCTAGTAGTTAAAAAAATCATTTTTTTAAGTCACACGAGACTTGCTGAAATGTTTAAAAATTGCAAACAAATGTAAGAGGACACAAGAGTACTATTTTTAAAAGAAGATAAGTTAAGGGCAAAAGGAAGTCTGTCAGAATACGAACACCAGCAAAAAAAAGGAGTGGCCACGTCAGGGGTTCGAGATATCCTGATTTTACGTAGACAGTAACTAGTGGGGATCAAATATATTTTTGTGTGCCCAACAGCCTTTTCTTCGACGAGACAGCATGTAAGGAAAACCGTTAACGAAGTTTAAAGTATTTGTTTTGATCGCTGAGCTCTCCTAATTGGAACTGATACAAATTAGCTGTGAAGCAAATAAAATCAAATTACGTCCAACCTCATGCATCAAAAAGACCAAAATAAGCCGGGAAAACAAGTTAATCCAAATTTATCTAGGGACAACCTCTGTAATGAATCAAGGCTTTAATCTTAAAACTTATTCGATTTTTAAAATAAATTTCATTCTTGACAGCGATTTTAAAATCTGCTTAATTTAATATAAATGAGTTGCTGTAAATTTAATAGAATTATCCTCACAAGGTTCATGTACTTCAGTTAAACTGACATTAATTTCCTCTGACAGGAATCACTAAGTCTTTCCTTAACAAACAAAAATATTCCGTGTATACGATGTTCCCAGGAAAACGTTTTCTTATGAGGATAATTTTAACCAAACATATTTCATCCAACAGATTTGAAAATAAGAAAAATGTGAATGTGTGATTTTTTAATCGGGGAAACGTTACTCTGTAACATTTTGTTATAGCAACAGAAAACCTTCAAAATTACACCCCCTTTTGGGCTGAAACATTGAAAATATAAGGACGTGATCCCTAGTTTTCAATCAAGTTTTCCAGAAATATTTCATTATTACATTTACACATTTTTTTTAAACTCTATCTCAGGCAATATTCGGTGATATCTACCTTAATTCTTATCTTGATCATTTTATTTTTTCATTCCAAAACTTCAAAATATTTTAAGTAAAAAAAATTTGCGTTTTCCTTTACAATTCATGCAACTGTGATAAACCTTTCATTTGGGAGCGTTCTGTCACGCAACAGAGCTATTTTCTATGAATAAATTTTTATTTATATCCCTTATCTGTCATAAAGATGTTTAAAAAATATCATATCTTATTATATAACAGCTAGGTTAACACAACAAACCTATAAATCATTAATATGAAAAGTCTCTTTGACGTAGTAGAAGCCTGAGTACGATTTTTGCCTTCCATGTTATTCAAACGTTTTGATTATTTTCTCTAAAACTTATTTTATTACATAGATTCTCATTCTGCTTTTCATGGGACACTTTCCCAAGGATTACATTATTTTTTCACTCTCGTTTGTTAAATTTTAAATGTTAACCAGCTCATCAAGGCCCGCACTAAATTTCCAAAACTAGCTATTTCTAGCATGAAACTGTTGACATCATTTCTATGTTGACCTCAACGCTTGTGACGTTACCAATGATGTTATTAGTGAAAATTAGTAATAATTTTTCTACCAATGACGTGTCGCGGACTGAGGGAAAAAGATGGGAATTCCCAAGAAAAAATGAAGCCAGTCTGTGGGTAAAATTATTTTAACCAACTGATTGACAGATGTGAAAATAGATCTGTACATAGAAGAAATAAATATTCTCTGTCATAAATGTGGAATACCACACACACAGAAAGAGAGGTAGTTCGACTGGTATAGGATAATAAGAATGATTGAAAGGTAATTATTTATGTTCATCGAACAGCGGACGAATCGAAGGATCTATTTCAAAAATACCCTTCTGTTTAAAGGTTGTTTTAGTGAACATAAATGCCTACTTGAAATCGTTGTCTCAGTTACAAACCGTCAAAATCCGAAATATACATAAATCCAAACAGAAATACCTGAAATATGACTCTTTCATAAAATCGTCCATTGTATTCCAATCATGAGGATTGTAGACAAGTACTTAACTAGTTTTACTTGACTAATATACGACTTAGCTTGTCGTCATATCGACTTAGTTATTTTGTAATTATCTTGTAATTACTTAGTTCTGTCGTAATCAAGACAAAATTATCTCGTAATTACATGATTTAGTATGTCGTAATTAGGACATAATTATCTTGTAATTACACGACTTAGTAGGTCGTAATACGAATTAGTATATCGTAATTACGACTTCATTATGTCGTTATTACAACGTTATCTCGTAATTACGACTTTCTTAGTCGTAATTACAACATAGCTAAGTCGTTACGAGATAACTAATTACGACATAAAATATTTTTTCAGTCCAACAATAACCAGCTTCCGTAGGCTTCCACGTTTTCAGAAAATATGTCTTCACAGATATTATATCTTTTTAATTTAGGCTTTAAAGTCAGCCATTTTTAACAAAAGCGGCGAATTGTCAGAAAATGAAAGTTTTTGTTAGAGTTAGCTATTAGCCAGAGACACTTTAACAACCGGGCACTGTTCGTACGTACTTGCTCCGCCCGATTTCATATTACCATCAAACACCAGTAAAAATAGCATTTCATTAAAAATTATCAAACAATGACACTTTCATGGTGACATTACAAAATGTACAGACTACTAATTTTCATAAGAATGATCCAAAAGACATTAGAATTGGTGATTCACTGAAAACTTCTTTTTTCTTTTCATTATTAGACAGTTTCATCTTTGAGGGCAAAAAATGAACCTTGTCGTTACCTCTATCTTTTGTCTACTGTGTATGTATGAATTACTTAAAACCGCGTAGAAAAGAATTCAGCACCTGAATACATCAGCTATTATCCCTTTTTCACAAGTATTTACTATTCACGATTCTACCCAAGTAGTTTCAATCGTAGAACAATTATTTTTACACTATTTTGACATGC
>JAOXYI010286684.1:0-10534 GCA_028566495.1 Lithophaga antillarum
GGTCTTTTTTTTATCTTTTTTCAAATCTAATGAAAGGTGCAAGTTTCAGGGTGCAAAATTCACTGTTAACTATCATAACCTTCAATTTCTGTATCTTTTGCTATGACAGCACTTGCAGAGATTGTTAACAATGGAAATTACATATCAGCTTCTACAAATATTTAAACACAGTAGTAAACTTGACAGTGTTAGACTGAAATACTTAACATAATTCTCCTTACCTTCTGTGCTCCTTTTGGATTACAAGCTTTGGCATCAACCTGATAAAAAAAAATGAAGAGATATTCATGCATAT
The DNA here is from genome assembly GCA_028566495.1 of Lithophaga antillarum. Classification (NCBI taxonomy): domain Eukaryota; kingdom Metazoa; phylum Mollusca; class Bivalvia; order Mytilida; family Mytilidae; genus Lithophaga; species Lithophaga antillarum. Next base: position 296 of record JAOXYI010286684.1, read on the forward strand.
TTCACTTCATAGCATATGGGCCAAAAATGAAGAATTTTTAAATCATACTAATTTCTTAATACTACAATTTCAACCAGTGTACTACTCTGTCTTGCTTTCTGATATATCATGATCAAACTAACTGCAACAAAATAAGCAGTATGTGTGTTTGTGCTTGTTAAACTTTAGTGTATCTTACTGGTTGGTACAAATGTTCTTTTAAAATGGGAAAAATAAGGGAACACGTTCATGAGATAGTCATTAATCACATACCTTTATCATTTAATAAAAAAAATGTATATGATTATGTATACACTGTCATTTTTTTGCTAAATGTTCTGTTTTCCACCAACCCTACTTTCATTTCTATCTCTAGATAGTACTGTCAAAAATAATGTCTCTGCAGCAAGCAATAAAGTTTACATTTTTACAGGTTCAAATTAACTCAATATTCTGAAATATGGTTATAGTACAAATTTCTTAATGTTTGCACCATGTGCAAATATCCTTGCAGCAAAATACTTATATGTGTAATCTCTGATTTAATCATTATTCAGAAATCTAGTTCGTCATATAAGCATGTGTCGGTGAACCAGTTTTCACTATATATAAAATGTAAGTCTTAGGTTCTACAACTGAGAAAAAATGGCTTCTTTGAAGTACCTGCCCACCATTTTCATTATGAACACTCCATGCCAGTGTACAATTAATACTGCTGGTCACGTACCTGTCTCCCATCAATGGTATGTTGTGTAGATAAGACTGTGTCGACACAGTTAGGATCTTTGAATGTGACAAACCCAAATCCTCTTGATTTACCAGTCTGTGGATTCTTCATCACAACACAATCACATACTTCACCAAACTGACTGAAGTAAGTTATTAGGCTATCTGTAAAGGGTAAAACATTCCAATCAATTCTTTTCACAGCAATTTTTTCTCTCTGAAACTAAAGACAAGGCTGGAATACAAATATGAAATATGTATACAGCAATATCTCTGTGAACACAGACTTCATGAATATACATGTAACATGCATGTTATTTACTTTTGTAACTCCAAATGGATGTTTTCCAATTATTAAATATATTTCAGATTTACTACCACTACTAAGCTTCCATACTGATGCTGGCAAACATTAATCTGTTTTGTTTTACATTGTTTAAGTTTATTCAACTACCCCAGGAAGCAACTAAGGTTTGAAAAAAAAAGATATACATGTAAAATGTATTAGAAAGCATGAACCACAAATGTACTCACAAGATTAATTCAACTTCATTCAAAACAATTTTGCACTCCTTTTGGAAAGGTCTGTTTAGTAATTACAGTATATTTTATCAATCAACATTAATTAAACATGTAGAAAGATACATTTTAATTTGAAAAGATCCTCAATACCTTTTTCACTTAAATGAATAGGAATTAACTTTTCATGTGAACAAACAGAAAAACACTGAAAAATATTTAAAATGTCCATGTTTATCCAAGAAATCAGGTGACATTTGCAATGTTAGTGTATTCACTCAGCCCTTTTAGCATCAAGGTATCTGATGTTAAAATGTTCTACCCTGATGTTATCGTAATTTGTTTTCTTTAGAAAAACTTCTTTACACTAATCCTATAATTTTCAAAAGTAGGATGCTATGTCAAATTTCGTTTCAGTGGATGCTTTAAAATTATCTTGGGAGAACACTGATGTAGCTGCATTCCTGGACAAGAGATTCTGACAAATCCGCATTGAAATTTTAATTTTAGAGAAGAGTCATCTTGGTATTTAAAGAAAAGTGCCAGGTAACTGGTTAGCTTTATATATGGTACAGTCCTTGAACCGTTCAACGTACGTTCCCATTCACACGGACACGGTCCACACAGTACACGCGATGGGTTAGTGCCACAACCAGGTAACTGGAATTTTCACACTTTTCAGGAGACAGTTTTTTCATTCTGTAGAATTGATGAATGTAAAAATTTAGCCCTAAATACAATTATTTTACAGATTTATGGTCTCTTTATGTTATATTAAAACCCGAAGTACATAATAAGTCAGACTGATCTTTTATTTCATCATAAACATTATAACAGCTTTTGACATTCTATAAATTTTTAATTTAATTCAAAAGATTATGCCAAATTAAAGTAACTGACAATACTCCATTGTCGCTTTTAAGAATTCAGTTGAAAAAAATAAAATAATTATGCCACAACAGCTTATCTGAAAATACAACTTTTTGGCATTTACAAATTTCATGTAACAAAAATAATTTATTTGTGCCACAACAAATTAACTGAAGATAATTTACTTTAGCAATTTGAATTTCAATTTATTTTAAGCCGATCTTTAAAATCACAATGCAGTATCTTGCAATATGGCCTTGTGGCATATTTCAAAGGTTACAAAAAATTACAAAAAATAATGCCAAAACATTTTAAGAAGAGATAATTGATTTTGGCGCTTGTAACATCATTAACTAAAATTATTATTTTCAAACCAAAATGAAGTTAAAAAAAACAAATGACTTGTTGTTGCAATAAAAAAAAGAGATTTATTCACAAAAATTTGCTCAAACAAAAAATGTAATGTAATTTCTCTATGAAAATGATATATAGATTACATATGTTGTCTTGTGTGAACACAAAAAACCCAAAATATGTCTTTCATTGGAAATGTCACTCCTTGTCAGAATCCTGCTCTTCCTCCTGTGCATCTGGATCTGGAAGTGTGTCAGTGATCTTTGCATTGGCAGGAAGACCTTTGTAAAATTCATGGTATTCTGCTGGAATTACACGTGATTTGCAAAGTGTCAACAAATCTTTTTTCTTTGCCAAAGATATTGCTTGTTTAGCTTTGTATTTGCGTGGCAGTTCTTTTCCGTGTAAGCTTGTTGTTGGAATTCCTTTCTTGTCAACATCTAATACTCGCATTTTCTTAAATTCTCCATCGTATGTGTGTTTAAACAGAATATGTTCAGGTTCGTTCTTACAAAATCTCAACCATTTTATTTTCATCCAGTTTACTTTCATACCGGCAGAATCCATCTTACTGTATTTGAATGATGTCTTCGTGACCTCTTTAAAGTCATATATGTCCTCGTACTGTAAAGGAACGACAGAGTAAGGATTTTTACGTCTTGCCATTCTAATGACAGTTGCCCATTGACTAGGGATGTAGATCTCTGTTTTTTTCTTAGCAAACTCAATAGCAGAGTGCATACTGTCGCACTCCATCTGTGTGTGTCCACTTTCTAGAAATTTGTGATCTATTATTTCTACAGTTGGAAGGTTGACGACGGCATGCATTAGAGCAGTTGCTGTAAATTGATTTCTGTTCTGCCCTGAACAGGCATCCGAGTAAAGTATTACATGTTTGATGTTGCCTGGTAAGGAAAGCATTTGTAGATATAAGGCAGATGCTATTTCACATGCTCCTCTTTTTGCATCCACCTCAGACCATATGTAGCAAGTGGCATTCTGTGTGCCTAAGTTGTAAATGGACAAGTTGTAGCAGTTCAATTTCCGCATGTAATAAATTTGGCTGACTAAAGAACAGGGTGTTTGTAATACTGCCTGAAGGTCAAACGTAGCTACAAATGTATCTTTCGAAACTTTAGAGTGAGCTTTGTCTTTCTTTTTTTCTTCACGTGCTCTCATTTTCATTTGTTGATGTTCATTGTATCTTTTTTCCTCATCTTCTGTTACAGTTCCATCGGACAAACCTCTGTTATAGCCGACACAAATGTTACATTGGTCCTTTTTAGGAACATGGAAGGAAAAGTTATATTCCTCATTGAAAGTTTTTCGGTATATTGTCAAGCTGACCAATGCACTTTCTGGCACTTTGTCTTTATAATATTCCAAATAAAGCTGGTACATTTTTGGAACATTCAGTTCAGCTCCAAGGTATTTCCTGTTAGAGGATTGTCTGGTGTAATGTCCTTCGACAGCAGGGAATGATTCTATGTGCTGTCGTACTTTCTGTAGGTCTTCTTCTTTGGTCTTGTTATGTGGTGTATGTCGTCCTCGTTTGTCAGATCCAGCAAATACTCCTCCTGATTCATTGACCATTGCGTTATCAATGTAGGCATCACTTACATCTAAAGTTTTCCGAAAGAAATTTTTGCAGACTATGATTCGAGTTCCTGCTATGTCAAAGTAATATGAGCGATAGACATCTCTTTTCCTTTTTTGCTCTGGTTCATTGTCCTGACTGATGTACTTTCGTGTCCTTTTCTCCTCTATTCTCGAAATTATAAAATCCTTTTTTCTTTCATATGAGTTAAGTGACCAAAATATATCGAATACTTTTTTCCTCTCATCTTCAGTAATCTTCTCTTTACATTTGTATTTGCACTTGCAATCTACCGATTTAACCATTTTTTCTGGAATTGTTTTACCTCTTTGAGAAACGTATTCTTTGCCAGACATGGTAGCTTCGTTCTTACATTCTTTTTCCACTCATCTGGCGTGGCCTTCCTCTTTCTGAATAATTTCTTTTTAGGAGGTGTAATGAAGGTATGCGACTTACGTTGTGGAGTCCCTTTCGGTCTTCCTCTTTTTCTCTTTTTGGGAGTTCTTGCTTCTGTTTCTGCTGCAGTTTTGTCATTCTGAATGTCTTTATCAATGTGATTTTGTCTTTCATTTTCTATGCTTGCTTTGTCAGGGTTTATCTGTGAACCAATTTTAATACAACCGTCATAATGAGATGGGATTGAATCATCATCTGAGGTTAGATATGCCAGAAATACTTGACTTGAATGGTCAGGATCACATAGAGTGGGTGTTATATCGATCACTGGCTTCTGAGAAAGACTAGAGTAAATCTTAATTGCCTTGCGACTCCAGTTCGAGAGTGCCAATGGCAGAAGGTCTGCTGCACGGTTTGTCCATTTCCCATTGCATTTAAGTTCTTCCACTTCTGTACGAAAGTCTATCCATATTATATCTTCTTCAAAAGATTCGTTGGTATCGTTGTTTGAGAAAAATGTAACATACTCATTGGCATGGTCAATTATATGTCCATACAAAATCTGCCTCAAGTCATTTTCATTTGAAATATTGGGAAAATGGAACAATGCTGCGTTAAAAAAACAGTTTCCATTTGCGGGCACCTCTCTCCTAACAAGACCATTTGCAGCAAGAAGGTGATCTAGTTTCTCTTCACTGCGAATTCTCTCGTTTTCCAAGAACTCTGCCTGCTGTTCACTGACCTCTTTTATGCATTCAATTATTCTGCTCTCATTTTCTGGATTAATTGCTAAATTATGATGGTTACCATTACAGGGTATGGTTACTGACTCAGTCCTTAATGTTTTATTCTTCTGGCTATCCCTAACTTCTGTAGTCTCTTTTGAACACTCTGATGTCTGATGTCTGGTCTGTATCACTGTTGTCTTCTTTCCAAGATTTACTTCTTTTTCAGAAGCATTTTCATTGATGGTGATACTCTGTGCGGATTTTTTCTTTTTATCTTTCTTTATGGATCTTTTTTTCTTAACTACTTCCTCAATAGCTTGATTTTCCTTCTGGCGGCAGTTAGCTTTCTTTTTCTCTTTTATTTTTTTCTTTTTCCTGTACTTTTGTGGTATGTTTAACGTGTAATAATGCTTACTGTCAAGATCTGTGTCTGTTTTCTCTGCCTCTGATACGATAGAAGACAAGTTAAAGTCGGATGAATTAAAATCTGCTTTGGACAGTTTGTACTAGTCTTCACTATCTAGAATGGATTCCAAATCATCAGCAAAATCTGCATGACAACTTGTCTTCTGATCTTTAAGTACAGATAGTGGAATATTTTCATCACTACTTTCATCCTGGGGATGCCCGGCTTCATTTAAATCAACATTTATTTTTTTCTTCTTTCTAGTCGTCTTCTTTCTATTTTAGGACTTCTTTTCTGTAAATCCTTATGGAGATTTTGTATTTCTGCAGAATCCTTTTGTTCCTCTATGCTGTCTGTAGGCATCTCCTCCATGTCTTGAACTGGTGTATCTTCAGGTTGTTCAGTTTCGTTGTTCTCTTGTTCCCCTACTATACTACTGGTAGGCATCTCCTCAATGTCCTGAGCTAGTGTATTTTCAGGTTGTTCAGTTTCATTGTTCTTTTGTTCCCGTACTATACTATTGGTAGGCATCTCCTCCATGTCCTTAGCTAGTGTATTTTCAGGTTTTTCAGTTTCATTGTTCTCTTGTTCCCCTACTTTACTATTGGTAGGCATCTCCTCAATGTCCTGAGCCAGTGTTTTTTCAGGTTGTTCAGTTTCATTGTTCTCTTGTTCCCCTACTATACTATTAGTAGGCATCTCCTCCATGTCCTTAGCCAGTGTAGTTTTAGGTTGTTCAGATTCGTTGTTCTCTTGTTCCCCAACTATACTATTGGTAGGCATCTCCTGAATGTCTTGAACCGGTGTATTTTCAGGTTGTTCAGTTTCAGTGATCTCTTGTTCCCCTACTTTACTATTGGTAGGTATCTCCTCAATGTCCTTAGCAAGTGTAGTTTTAGGTTGCTCAGTTGCATTATTCTGATGGTCCCCTACTTTACTATTGTATGCACTTCCTCCATGTCCTGAGCCCGTGTATTTTCAGGTTGTTTAGTTGTGTTGTTTTGTTGTTTTTCCTCTACTGTACTGTCTGCAGTCTGATTTTCTTTTTGCTCTTACTATTTACCCATTTGTCATCGGATGACCACTCTGGACAATCCATTCTGAAATGTAACATTTAAAAAAATTAAAACTGTTGAAATTCATAAATTAATTCAAAACATGCAGATTTCAGCACATACGTAAGAACTTAAACATTGGGATAAAGCTTTGAAATGAATGGTATTATATTATGCATTATGCTGAAAAGTGATAAAATTATTTTACAGTCTACAGGATTACTTTACATAAATAATTGGAAAATCAGAATAAATGCCAAATAATTCTACACAGAAAACAATACATTTTGAGCTGTTTTCTGTGTGAAATTCAAACTATTAGTTGTAATTCATTTATGAAATCTTTTTGTAAATTACATTTTGTATAACTATTGATCAATCAGAAATTTGACTTACAGGCGCCTCAAAAGCCTCATCCAATTTTGTTTAACAATAAATCATAATTAAATATGAAGTAGATGTAGAACATTGAAACGTCGGAAAATAACAATATTTGTGAATATTTTTTTCTTTTAATTTTGAAGCAAATTACAGAGATTTTTTTTAGTGAAAGAAAAATGCATTATGAAATTACCTGTCTGTATTTCCGAGTTGAATTTTCTCTTCCTGTCTGTCTGGATTTTTTTCTGCCATCCTCTAATTCTGTAAACAACATTGAATTATAAAGTAATTTTTTATATTTATTGTAAACGTATGCAAGTTGTGGATTGTTTCTTTTATAGCATAATTCCATATTCTTTCTTTTAAATAATATATGAAAAATAGTACTCGAATTCATACTTAAACAATATTAAATAAAAAATAAAGCTAAAAATATTTTTGCTATAATTAGTTTACATTGAATCTTTCGTGCAATTTGTTTCATTTAAATACATTATAGTACTATGAATGTATAAATTATCAATTATATAGACTTATTAAATCAATTAACAAAATATATTGTACATACCTTGATAAAAATCAAGTCTTTCAATCTTAAACAACATCCATTTCCTGTTTTATAATTCTGATATATCTTATGCATTATACCATGCAGTTGAAAACATTATGTACACGAAAGATGGTACTTTGTTTCAGTTCTGGAATGCATTTTTATTTACACAAGTCTTAATGACTCAACAGGTTATCGATATATACTGGCTTTTTGACATTACATGTGGTGATTATATATAACAGCTGTAACCACTTATCTGCAGATATAATGATTGTGGCACTTCAGTTATTAATAAAAACATAATATATCATTAGTGCTACAAACAGTTATCTTCAGCTACCGTGTTCTGGCATAAATATGCTTTAATAATAATTTTGATTTTGTTTTGCATAAAAAGTTATCTCTAGATAATTGGTTCTGGCAAATTAAATTTAAATTTTTTAATTGTTATAATTATGTCTCAATAAAATATCTTTTTATAAGTTATTGATGCACTGAAAAGTCAAATTTAAAAACGATAATTGATTGATGTTTTAGTAATTAAAAATACTTCTATTATTCCGATTGTCCTAAAAATTTGCGGAGGTAAAATCTATGACATTCTAACCATTATGGATAAAAAACCTGAATTTCAAAAAAAATTGAGATACTTGGTTGTGGCACTAACCCATCGAGCTCTGAAAAGTCAAATGTACCAGATCATAACAACATCTATGTTAAAGTAAACTTAAAACATGCCAAAGAAAGAATCTAAATTGGACTTTACAATATTTCATGTGTTTGGAAAGAAATGAGAGGTCAAAATAAGGTCGAACTGTGAATTTGTTGAAAACTGACTTTTAGCAAACTGTCTATGCATATTTTATGCCTGGAAACTGCTGAGCATAAGGTTGTATAATTTTTAAAATTTGCTTAAAAGTTGTTGCTTGTAATGATATATATAAAATTAAAACACAAGTTTCTGCTTGATGTTTCCCAGCTAGCTAACAGCAGCTCAAAAATAGGCTAAATATTGATGATTTATAGAAAAGTGCCATTTTCATACAATTTTGTGAGGACAGCATGACATTATATTTAATGATATGTGAGTTTGACCTCTTGTTTTCAGTTATTGAATGTTCTTTTTTCTGTAATTTGACATCAAACATTACATTTTTCAATTCCATCAAAAATTGGGGCCAAATGAGGCCTTTCCTGTATCCTGCCTTTTTTTTACAATTAAAGGGGAATGGTTTTCAAGACAACTTCTGCTGGTCTGCTATTTCTTATTTTTTCATCTGTGGTTAAATTTGTAATAATCCTATATGAAGATTAAACTGGTCTTCAGTGTGTCTGAAGTCTGAGAGAAATTCACCTAAATGTATAGAGAGAAAAAAATCTTTTCATTACGTGTGATTATTTTCATGCGCTGTATTTTTTCACTTGCTCTCAAGTGTACTATTTAATCCATTTTCCAGTAATTTCTACTGTTCATAAATTTTTTCATACCTTCTTCAATTCTTCTACATACAGATCCATTGCTTTTTCACTTGACATAGAACCAAGTTTACTCCAAGCATCCCTATAAAAACAAAGGGCAATACTGTTAATGCGGTCATTTCTGGGTAACTATGAAGTTTTACCACACTGCATACACATGTATTGGTGAAAGTATTCATGTGGTAAAAATATTTCCACCTTAATTTTGAGCATAAAATAAGCAAAATTTACCTCCACAAAAATATTTCAAAGTTCAGAGTAACTGTTTTTAATAGATTGTGTATACATGATATCAGGTTATTACACTAAAAAAGACCAAAAGCAAACATTTTTATTAATCTAATGATGTACACGATGTATTACATATGTAATTAACTAAATAGCTATGAAAGGTCAAAGGAAGTAGAGAAAACAAACTCTGAATGAGTGACTCTTTTTTGGCCACATATTTTTTATCAGTAACCATGGTAACAGATATGATCTTAAAAATTTCCCTCATTCAACCTACTATACAACATTTGTGATATACATGTATACTTAATATTGATCAGCTTTGAAACTGGGCCTTTTCAACTCCTTGAAATGCATTAAAAATAGTAAAGAATAAAACACCAATAACCAACTTTAACCTTCAATTTCATTCAGGTAAATTATGACGAATGTAACCTTATTTAGACCACACAACAATTGTTTATGGTAAGACTCTTAGAATGACAACAAAAACAGCAATATTGTAAGTTTTCTGTTTGAATGGATCTTTCAGCAGTGTTACAGCTATACTGCGGCAACTATGGTCGACACTCGTCATGTCGATCTCGAAGGGACCTGAATTTTCTTTGACTTAACAGAAAATTTAGCTAGATTCTACAGTAGAGGGTCCAAAATTTCGCTTTGAGTTATCCGAAAATTCAACTTAGCTGTGTTCGAGATAACAAGAGTCGACTGTAGTTTGATTGATGGAGAGAAACCAGAGTACTCAGAGAGAAACCAACAACCTTCAGAAAGTAAATGGTAAATTTTGGCAACCAGTTTTCTTGATGGAGGGAAACCAGAGTACCCAGAGAGAAAATGCTGACCTTCGGAAAGTAAACGGTAAACTTTATCATATATGTATAAGGTATAAGTTGAATGTACTGCTGTTTTGCATTGGTAGAGTCAGGTGGGAACACAGACATTTAAAATGACTGGCCAAAGTT
>JAOXYI010286793.1:0-10534 GCA_028566495.1 Lithophaga antillarum
GAAAAGTCACAATTTAATCCCTGTTTTTCACTCATTCTGGGCTACATATTCAAAAGTAAGAGACCAAATCTGGCAAAAATAGGTACCCAAATTCAGCAAAATGAGATAAGATAAATATTTTGAGCAAAGGCATTTTAAATAAGTATGTCAAATTTGCCAAGAATTTATCCAAAATCAAGTTTTGACATTACAATCCAAATTTTCGCCTTGTTTCCACCAAATATATTTATGCGATTCATATTTTAGAAGATCCAGGTGCCCAATTCATTGAGAAAAGTCCGAATGAACAGGCACGAACAAAGTTTAGATAAAACAAAGACAAGAGAAAAATTACTGTTAAATTGCCATGAGTTTGTTATGTATATGTTATATATGAATGTGCTACCTGAAAAACGCCAAAATATGCTGACTTAGCAATTTTCTACTACTTGATGGGCTTTTTCTTATCTTATATTCCTTCACTCAGTTTTATTGAAAACTGCTTAATTCTTTACCAAGTTTTACTTTTATATATTTTCACTGAAAAATTCTGGGAAAAATAATATTTTCTGTAGGTAGCACGGTATTATATGAGGCATAGGCAACAATAGTAACATTTTTCTAATTTTCCATTTCCGTGAAAAGAATTTGCATCAGAATGCAGTATTTGAATATTGTACATTCACTTTCAATTTCACCCCTGTGTAGGAGATAGAGTAATTACCAATACCTTTTTGAGCTTTGAAAACCTAAACAACTCTACTTTTTCCTATTTGGGCTGCAACAGACACACTTTTGAGGCTTGGTTCTGAAAAACCTATAATTTCAACAAGACAAAACGTAAACCATATTCACACAATAATAAAATCAGAAGGGTAAGATTTCTCAGAACTGCAATCAATCAGAAGCTTCCTTATCAGTTAAGTACTGTACTGAAGTAGGGTACTCACCGGACTGGTTCGCGGGCTACAGTCAACACTACCGTGCTACCTATGCCCTTGTGTGGAAGTTGATGTCATAGGTGCCATGTCAGGGGAGAGGGATAGCTACTGCATACAACGGATGTTTTACGCGTTTAAGGGCATACGATACAGTTTAGATCAAATATTAAAATTTCCTGGCGATTTGATAGAAAGTTATTTTAATGTGAGCTTTAATATGAAAAGAAAAATATATCATCATGGCGTACTTTTTGAAATAATTGAGGCTCAAAATAGGTACTTTTACACACAAATCGTTAAATTCCTAGTTTTGTCGCTTTACCAAAAACCTCAAGTATTTTTTACCGGATTAAGATAAGTACAACCAGTTTTCTGGGGAGGGGGGGAAGAGCTATTAAATATAAATTCGATAATTTAATAACTTATCAGCAATAAATGGCTATTATTATTTTTTTTATTATTATTTTCTGTAAAAGACGAGTATGAAAGAGGAAATCTCCAATTTTAGCTGTTAATTTCTTGCATTCCAACAATTTCCAAATTGAAATTTTGCTCCATTTAATATATAATATTCCCCTATACACTGCTGAACGACATCTAAAAAATGGGTGTCATTGTTCTCGTTTTATAGCTACAATTTGAAAAAGCCTTTTTCCACCCACTTTTTTGTTATTTAATGTTTACAACGCGCAAAGACGTTAACATCTTTTGTGTACGCGAAAATACGTAAAATTTGGATGTATACAATGAAACCCTTACAACAACACACCGAAAAACGCTATTAAAGGTGTTGTTTTCTGGTTATCAGATACAAAATATCCAGTATTTAACTTTCAGATGTGTAGTGAGCCAAAATGTTTTCATGATATCACCGAAAGTTTCTTTTTATTTTAGAAACAATTTAGCATCGCTTTGATGAACTAGATTAAAGATTGTAAAGTATCAAATTTACTTGAAAGTTGGTACATGTAGACGGCGTTTCTACGGTCTAATAAGTAAGGTGGATCAATAACAAATTGAACAAATTAAAGTATAAATAAATTATCGTTTAGGATTCAGAACCCTAAGTAAAATACTTCATCTGCATTTTTTTATTTGATGTAACATTATATGACTGTTGAAGTGTCTCGACGAAAACCAATTAAAGATATAGAAACGAAACAACATAGAGTATATGTACATATGGCGCCAGTCTTCAAATTTACCGTGTTCTATTTTCCGCTTTTGATCGAGCACGTTGTGCTAGCAAGTCTGTCTCATGCAACCCTAATTTATTTTTTATTAGTATCCCGTGTGTGTTTGTTTTGTATTTTTTTAGAGGGGTAGGAGGAGGAGAAGTGTTTTAGCGTAACCAAAAAAATCTTCGTAGAATTTAACGCTTCTTATATGTCTAATTTTTAGCAATAATATTTTGTTGGTTATACATGCTCGTCAAAGTTACTTTTCATATAATATACACATACGTAGGGACATTTTCCTTCAGTCTAGGTACAAAATTAACCTTGAGGTACCCTGCATTTCCAGTCTCTGTAGCACAGAAATGACGTACAATTTGAAAAGTCATCATCATTTTATAAAGAAGGGACATATAGCTACATAAAAAGAATACAAAATAATTTGTACGGTAAAATTTTATTTTCAGCGAAACCAGGGGCCAAAAACAGGCCTTATCGCAACCCGTCCTTTGTTTTCATAATCGCCATCAACAAGGAGCGAACTTACACCATGCACTGGGCTCGTACCTTATGGATAAAATTAAGAAATATACTTTTCGAAGGTTGATAATCGGTGCTCCGATTTCTCCATCAGTAAAACTGGTTGTCCTAATGATACAGACTGAAAAATGCAGGAAGTGGTGTTAAAGCCTTTGCAAACAAATTGTAATTACTTTGATTCCAACACCATCGTACGATGAGTAAAGTTTGGAAAGAACATTACCTGATTTTTACAAATAACAATGATATGTTCAGGTTCTGGCATTAAGTGTGTATTGTTCGAGATCAGAGAATCTTTCTTCACACCAGGTATTCTGTAAGATGTGAATAATCTGTAGTATTGTTCCATGCACAATGGCTGACCCTTTTCTTTGTGTCTAGCTCTATCAATAGGTAACCCTCGTCTGAAAATATATTTCAGTTTCAATCATTACGCACCTTTGACACACCTATAGAAATAACTCGGTTTTTCAGTAGAAATGATGAAACTTTTTTTTTCAATTTTTTACAAGTCTTGGAAAATCCTAAGGACTGAATTCATCGAAAAATGTATAAATGTGTGTAAATCTATATCTGCAAAAGCATAAAATTAAACACGAGCAGCTGTGAATATTTTAATAAACTGAATTTGATGGATGCCCGTTAAATTGTTTATTCTCTTTGATTCTAGTAAGCAATCGATATATTTTATTGGAATTTTTGTACTTTTGATTTTTCCTGAACTAAATATCCAGTAATCATTTTTGGCTTTCATTCTACATCTTATTCCTATGTGCGTTTTATTTCAATATTGCTTAATTTAATCAGAAAATTGTGTGATTTTTTAATTTTATTATTATGCAGTTAAATTATGGTAATACAGATGGTTGCAGAATGTCTTACACGAAATACGCAAGGTCTTCTGATTTAAAGGGAACTGTTGTGTGTTTGTTAATTGCTCTAGTTTTGAAGATATAGATATCAGAAGGGGTGACTTTGTTTTAAATTAATTTTTATCCGTTGTCTTCTTTTTCTTTGTGCTTCGGGGAGTGATTATTGGTGGTGGTCTTTTTGTAATGATTCGAATTGTCGACTATCACTGTTCATCATTTATTTCATTTTCAGATCTACTGTTTAACTTCTAATACCAAATCATCCTTTAATTAAATATCAAATTTAAGGTAATTTTATATGATAGACTATAATGTACATGTATCCAGTAATCAATTCAATAATACATGTATAAGTCCCTGAATAACTACATTTTTTCTCTTTTTTGAAGTTCGAAAAAATCTAAATCAATTCTACATCAGCAATGTAAAATAGGTACATGTAATACCATGTAAAAAGTTTGCTATGAAAATAAAGCAATAATTAAACATAAACGTATTAATAAAAGAATTTAAGCTATTTAAATAACTGCAATATTAAATACATTTATGCATTTATTGTTCAGGTCCTACTCAATTTTCACGTTAATGTAACAATGGGCAAAGAATCGACGGATTTACCACATCTCGTTAATACAGAAGAGAAGCGTCCTTTTCATCGACTGAATGTAAAGTCAGCATAGCGTTTATTTTCTGTGTCTGGGTTTGTAATATTGCTTGCCTATTTAAATGTGCATATTTGTACCAGAAAAAATGTTGCCGAATACCGGTGATTATTTAAAGCCCGAGTTTTTCCACTCTGAAAGATAAGTTTCCGGAAAAGCTTCTCAAGGCCCATGAGAATAATTATTTCCAATATTAAAAGAATAATTGTATACTTCGTCAATTAATACTATATATTTTGTGTCAGTTAATGCCATTAGTGGCCATTTTGACAACATCTATGCGGATATTTTTGAAGAGAAAATGATCAAACTAATTATGTCGTAAGATGGAAGTAACTTCCCATGTCGGAAATTACAGTCCGTTGTAAGGACTATAAAATGAACAAAATGACCAGTATTTATGTCAATTGTACACTTAAAAGGTTAACATGAAATCTTAGAAAGTTTAATTGTGTATGTCTTAGTCATTTTAGTACATCTGACATTACCTTGATACTAACACAAATGGTCAACAAAGTCGAGGGTTTACACATTATTAAATGTTTTGTTTACTTCATATTGGTGACAAAAACTTGTATTTGTATTTATATGATTTAGTAAAGCTGAAAAAGATTATTTTGAATTATTGTGTTGTGTACTATTTCGGAAGTATTTGTTCTTTACATTGGTCTACCCTTGTTCAGTTATATTTTTTTTATCAAAGGAACACTTTATTAAAAGGAAGGTCATAGCAAATGTCATTAAATGAAATACACATACATTTAGCTATGTCTGTGATTTTGTGTAAAGGTGTGTGAATTGTAACAATTTTTAATTTTTTTTCAAATATTTGTAGAATCATGAACATGTATCTTATATATTTTATGAGATACCTACAGTTATATATATATATCCCAAATATAATTCGCTAGTTTTACAGGGGTATTTTATGTTAAACTTCTCAGTTACATGGACTAAGACAGGCATATTCGCAAAGATTTTGCATTTGATTTTTTATCAGTTATCATTGTCTTCATGACTACGTGATAGTCCCGCTATATATTTATGCATAGTTGTCATTGTATGAAACTTACGCATCTATGATTGTCTTGTAATCTAGGATACCAGAGATAAGCCTTGACGCATACCTGCAGAAAATGAACATTGTCAAATTAAAGCAAATAATTTTCATTCAGTAATCAGATTTTGACATTTAACTGAAGTCCAATAATATGTCTTGGCAAAAGGACAGTTTACACCCGAAATTTGCATATATGCAAATGAATATTGAATTTCGGCTGTATGCCCTCTTTACCTACATATATAATTTCAACATTTCTGCCATTAGCAACCTTGATTTTTTAATTAAATTGAGGCAGTTGGACAGTGATTTATTACCATTTACAACTGGATACCATTGCACAATTCACTCAAGTTGAATCATACACTATTTGCGTTACGGCATACATCATTGATATATTCACATACATAAGACATAACAAGGTATGTACACGAGCAACTAATTGCTGAAAGTTGAAATAAAGATCGTAAAGTACAAAGTGGGTGCTTAATTTTTTAGCCTCTTTCTTATTTTTGTAAAGTTTTTGCAGTTAGATGGGTATTATAAAGATTTAAAAGATCATTTTTTTCACCTAAAGATATGCAGTTTTTATTCCAGTTCTAATATACATGTATTTCATCAGAACAATCACTTGGAGTAATTATTTAGTAATTTGAATATGAAGTTTACATTTCTGAACAGAAAGAAAACCCAACTGTAAAAAATTACTGTCACACAGGTATGTCTGATCCCAAATAAATACTTAATCTCGGACTCTGCCATAAGAATAACAGTTATGAAGTGCCATATGTTCGCTGTTTAACTGATATTAAAATTAATAACTATTCATAAATTATATCTTTTGGCTTTGTTTTCGTAAAATTCATAAAGTAAATTAAATATATGTGCTAATTTTTATGGGATTTCATGTTTCATTTGAACAACTTCATATTACAGAACGTGATATACATTGTATTTTTTTCGTTTGTACTTTCACATATTCCATTTAAGAAAGATAAATAGCATTCAGCACGACAATCAAGAACGACTTATATATATATATAACTAATCTTATTAACACTGTCATCAGTATATCCGACATTTCATAACAATAAATACTCACAAACACAACATTCTCAATGCTCTGATAAAACTCTGCCAGAACACTTGATAGTGTTGATACCGTGTAAAATGGTCAAGCAAATCGGATGTTAGACTGTTAAAAAAACTAGTACGAAAATGTCACATAATCATGGGGTCAGATAACGTGAAATAATTGTTCACGTCCAGATAATTTATCGGGTATATAAAAAAGCCTCCATCTTAAACATAGGAAAATTTTTTAACCGATTCCAGTCAACACGAATAGCAAAAGTTGATCAACGATATGAAAGATGTAGTTGATAAACTCTTCCGTTTCATCGCAAAATCAATCACATTATCCCAATCTTTACACACTTTATGTATGATATATGATTATTTAGCACATTTGAGCTTTCTTAGTTGACAATAAAGCATTTGTTTGTTTGTTTGTTTTATTACAATTAAGAAAAGATTTTCGTGACATCATGCAAAAGAAGATGGTAATATTTCCATCCACAAAACTGCATAATTAATTAAACGATGAAAGAACTGATAAATTGAGTTAATCATGATTAAACAGTACGAATTCACTTTAAGGCGGAGCGTTTCTTTGCTCTGCTTGTTTGTCATGATCATTTAAGTTTAAGTATCTTTTTCTCGGAAAAAATTGACAGGTTGATGTAGCTGTGGCATCATTAGGATTCAGTTTTTTTCTTATTGCTACAATATCACCGAAAGTACAACCCGATAGAATTGTCTATATTCGGACCTATATCAGTATATGTTCAGTTTTCTGATATTTTGGAATGACACTGTTCATTTTCTAAATGTTTTCATAAACTGCAAACAAACTGGGAGTTAAATAGATATAACTGATTTTTGTTACCAATCTAACGAATAAAACAATTAATAAAGAACCACGGTCATCTCAGTTTGGAACAAATGAATATAATGATTCTTTGCGAGATGATATACGTTTACGAAACGGATGGACGATTGGCCATCAATAAATTGTAAGCAACCCCCAACGGTGATCACCATTTTATTCACGCCCACTTTTAAACTGAACCATTCTTTCCTATCACTGAAGGTTTATAGTTTAAAAAAGAAAATTATCACTCTGACTAAATTTCCTAAAGTATGAAAACTTTTCGAAGAAAAAAATTCTGGATGAAGAAATTCCAAATGGACGCCATGACAAAATTAACATTATAGGTATATTATCTAGCCCACCACTACAATTTGAATTTGATGCATTTATTTCCTGTAACTCTTCACCTGAAAACAAACCATGTTTATTGCAATTACACGTCTCATCGATACATCTTTTGACGACTTTCTACAGAAGCCACTTGGTTTCCATCACATTTCCCATACGCTTGTTCAGTGCTAAATTCATAACTGGATTCCATTTGAAAGAAGGTTAGTAGTATATATGTTGCGTTGGGGTCGCAAAACTCGGGAGGATTGGAGGATTGTCCGAACCGGAAGTGACCGAAGGTCACCGGAACCGGAAATGTGACCGAAACTGACCGTTTGACCGGAAGTGACCAAAGGTCACCGGAACCGGAAGTGACCGTAAGTCGACAGGACCCCGACCCGGAACACGACCGGACCCGGCAGTGGTCGAAAAACCCAGAGAAAAGTGCTTTTTTGGCATTTCCCGCGGTTTGGGGGCTTTCCCGCTTTTTTCCGGAAGGTCTCGGGACGCGCGGTAGACTGCCTCTTCTCGGGTGCGTACGTGCGTCCCCAGCGGATTGAAAGTGTACGTCGTTCCAGCCAATGAGAAGGCTGCCTTTTCGTCCAATCGAACGCCTAGAAAAGCGACCAATCGGAAGGCCCCTTAGTGTTAAACCGTCCAATGAAGGCCTTGCTTAGTCGAAGCCAATGAGATCGCGACGTTTGAAGGGGGTTGGTATATAACCCCAACGTTTGAATTCTGCGGCATTCTCTCCACGATTTTCGACTGCAAAAGATCATCCCGCACACGAACGAAAAAAGGATACGAGGCTTTTCAAGAGTCGTTTCAAGGTAAGCCCTTTCTTTGTAATCGTATGCTGTTTTCGTCTCGTCTCGTACACTTCGAGACGCTCCCCCTATTACACAACCTACAACATTCGCCATATTTTCTTTGTTCGCCAAGCCGAATGGACGCTTTCGGTGAAATACCCTGGATTATATTTTTCTACATAGCGGTAAGCCTTTACACATTGTTTCATTCCTTAAGTAGTATTCTATGTTGTAAACTGAGTTTTCTAGATTGTTGTCCCACGATTAAACCTACGAAGTACAATCAACCAGAAGGTTTACTGGAACGATTTTTATTTTCAAAACGGGTTATTGCTTTTTTTTTTTTTACCTCAGTCACTGCTTTTTTTAATCAACCATATCGTCTCTGTTTATTTAAACGCTTTTATATAGTTTTAATTTTAGGCAGTCAAGTGAAATGATGATGTTAATCTGAACGTTTCCATATTCCCAGTCACCATAGCAACCTATTCACTAATGTGGTTTAATTCGACATGCACTTAATCACTGAAAGGGGCGGTCTCACCACGTTTTACTCGTTAATTAAAATGCACGATTTTTCCTTTATTTCAAGTTTCAGCGATACCACAGAGTCGACCTAGACGGTTTGAATAGAAAATATTTTCTACCAAGGTAATTATATTGTAACCTTTCGTTTTATATAGACGCGTTATCAATTTAATTTCTCAAGCACAGCTGCTGTCAATAAATTTATTTCTAAGTCTTCAGACAGGTTGAGTCATTTATAATGTTAATTGATTTATCGTCTGCTACAGTATTATTGAAGTGTGGATAATAAAATCTATTACTACAACACACATTAAAACCAGCTCTTTACGGTAGAGTAATTTTACACACGATAGGAATGTTTACAAACACTAAGGTCATTCGAGTTCGTGTTAGAAATCCGAATAAACAACGAGTTGTCGATCTTGAAACACACAAAAAAACCAAAACAAAACAAAACAATATATATATAGTAATAAATTAAAGTAATATACGTCCGCGTAATAATCCATAGCGCAAATTCTCTTTTCTGTCTTTTGTAGAAACATGGCCTATGTGTGTGAACACTGTGGAAAGGCCTTTTCTAACCAACAGAATTTGTACCGACATCAAAAGAGTGCTCACAGAAGCCCGACCGGTCAACATTAGTCCTGCTCGGTGTGTCAAAAGGCATTCAGTCGCCCCGACAATAGGAAGCACGAACAAACCCACCAAGAAAGACCGGAGTTCACCTGTACATTATGTCCAGCCACGTTTAACAGGAAGGACAATTATAACGAATACGTGAAGCGTCATAACGTGGAGCCCAGAGTGGACAGGAAACGAAAGAGATCCGTTTCTCCGTTTCTCCGCAACCCGAACCATCCCCTGCACAGTCACAGAGTAAACCAAAACGAAGACGCACGGCGTCTCCCGTGTCGACGGAAAGACCGGCAATCTTACCCGAGGACCCGGAAACACGCACCCTGTATTTGCGTCACTGGGGGTCGATCCGGACCAGAGAGCATTCTGGAAACAGAGTCCAAGACATTTTTAACGTCGCTTTGCACGATCTGAACGTTCATCAGTTTAGAGAAATCGCCAACGACATCTTCAGACGACAGACGACCAGCTTTAAGATCAACCTGTCTTTTGGGCTTCATTTTAAGACACGTGGAGATCAACGAGCTGCGATATTATCACGCAAGCCACAACAATGCTCGATTTTTCGATACACCACATTTCATCCGCAACGAAGAGGACTTGGAGCGGTTTTTAGAAGAATTGAACCGCCAAGATCTGCTGGAATACGTGCGCCAACAAAGACCAGACACCAAATGGATGGTCCATTTACTAACCAATGCAACGTTTTATGTCAACAAACTGGTAGATCCCCGATCGGAGCTAGAGTCGTTTTACCTCCGTAGCTCGCCCGTAACCGTGGTGTCAACGCTTTGGTCGGAGGATCCAATGGTCCGTACGACGACAATTTATGTTTTTTCCGTTGTCTGGCCGTCCACCGCGGTGCACCAGTATCAGACGTGGAAACACCGGCAAAGACGTACTTCAGACTGTACTTGCAACACCATCAGATGTCCGTCCGGGAATTCAAAGGCGTCACTCTCAACGAATTATACGTCTTGGAACCTTTCTTCAACCTAAATGTATTCGTCTACGAATTAAAAGAAGACGAAACGGGCAACGTAACGCCCTACCGGTTCGACAACAC
>JAOXYI010286902.1:0-10534 GCA_028566495.1 Lithophaga antillarum
ATATTCATATGCATCTATTCTGAGTTGGATGGGAAATGATTGTAGAAGGATACAACAAAACACTGACAGTTACTTGGAGTTTCAACTGAAGTATTCACAGGGCCAAAACTAAAATTAGGTTTGTTTCCCACACCCAACTGACAGTAAACTTTTTTTTGGTATTTTGCTACTGTCTTTTTATTTTAAATGCAGAAATTCCCCAGTGCAATCCGTAGTTTAGTCTGTACATTGAGTTATTTCCTTTACTCATCACATAACAGAATGTATGTAGTCAATCGAAACTGTTGGGTATTATTCGAACTCAATGGAATTTATGGTTTATTTAGCTTGATATCTCAACTCTTCAAACCAAGTCATCTGAGCCTAATTACATTCAACTTTCCAGCCATGTTGATATTGCTTAGTATATACTTTTGTTTTTCTGTCATTATATTAGATTACATTTGCATTAAAGGTAACATACCATACATTAATCCTCTTCTCATACGTCCATAAAGAACTCCCTCTTCTCTCTCTCTCTGACGTATTTCTCTTTCTGCAGCAGCACGCTGTGATTCAGATATGTCCAAGTAGTCTCCCTCATCTAGACCCTCTTGATCATATATATCTAATGCAGGAATAGGTCGATAGTCTCTATCAAACAATAAAATATATTATAAAATTAAATTTGAAATTCATAACATACCGTGAATGTGATGTAAATAAATGTTCTCTTTTTTAAATCCAAGCCAAGGGCTGTTAAAAGTAAAATGAACTACCCAAGGCAATTGTTTTTATGCATTAGATGTTGACAGTGGTTTTAAAGTGAAAGTTGCTGTTTTCACATAGCTATAATGATCTATTTTCTATTGACTATCCTTCTATATAATAAGCGGCATTCTCTGCCTGGGTATAAAACAAATACTGAAAATGCATGCACCATATTTTGTTCAATACTGTAAATTCAGAAATTTTTGTGTGCACTTGTTTCTGCTAATTCCCAAAACCAGACAAAAATGTGAGTTCCAGTGTTGTGCAAAATTTTTTTTTACTGTATCTATATCCTTAACCAGACGTCACCTGGAACCCTTTAATCAATGCAAAGTGATGACAGTAGGTCACATGATCCTTCAATCCAGGGGAGCTAAAAAGTTGTGCTCTGGACAAGGCTGAATGAAAAGTGGAAGAAGAACCTGATTCTTTGTAAAACAATATGTCTCCACTTCCACAAAGGGGAGACATAATCAATTCAGAAATGTGGAAAACCTAGTGAGTATTCAATTTTAATTTGTCTTCACAGACATAAATATTCTTACTGTTCCAAGTTGTCTCCAAACAATTCTTCGCCATCTTCTTCCTCCTCAACAACAGCATTTCCATCCATCTCACTCTCATCTTCAAAAGGAGGTAAATCTCTTCCTGGACTGGAAGTCAAAGGGTCCCCACGGCTGCTCCTTCTTCCTCTTGAACCTCTTGATGGACTAGTAGCAGTAGAAAATGGATCCGAGGAGGTTTCTTCCTAGGAGACAAAGTCAAAACATACATACAAAGCTGTATATTAGTACATCAACACTCCTGACTTAAGGCTAAGTAATGCAAAATTTCTTAAATGTCTTATATTAGCTGTACTTCATTTCAAATATAATTAAAGGCTCTGGCTAAGTAGAATAATAGGACAAACTTGTCAACAACAAAATATTTCCTGTTTATAAAACTGTCATCTTTTATGGACACCACACAGTTTTAAGTATTTTTAACTGGATGAACACATAAAATATGTCCTTTGCATTCAGTCAAATTAAATCAATCATGGAATGTGAAATTAAAATAAAGGTCATACATCATTTGACAGGCTCACATGTACAAACTCTGATGAGTTATAAACCAATTATGGTTATCAATATGTACATGCATGATAGTGATGCAACAATATACCGAAGTACGATATACATGTATTGTGGTATTTTGATCACGATTCAGTACACTGTACAACAAGCACTGATGCATGATACTGACAATACGGATACAGTGCCCATAGCATTGGCGGAGGAATATATAGAACATTATTTAAGAGGAGCTAATACTAGTAGCTTGGATTCCTGGCTCCCTGCAAACTGTCTACCTTGCGATGCAGCAGAGCAAAGCACGGTCCAGGTGTACCAGTTATGTATATCAAATAGCATGGAGGTCAAATTGAATGCCTGGACACCACTTCACAATACTACAATGAGTTAAAAGTTGTAAATTACATTTCATTTGGTTTAACTTTTTTACACAATTTACATTTCACAATATCAGTGTTCTCCCCAGAAATTTTTGAAGGCGCAAAAATGTGAGCGCGTGAATAAGCTTTTACAGGAAATGGAAGAATCGCGCGAGCTGCATTTCTTACTCAGTGAAAGAAAAATTCAAGTTGAATATATATATATATATATATATTATTTAATTTAAATGCACTATAAAACTTCAGTACACAAAGAACAGAAAGTTTTTGTTGTTTTAGTACAATAATTGAACTTTCAATGAAAGACAGTTACTTTCAAGTACACATGGTGTAAGTCACTAATATTGTAATGAAGGAGAATAAATCACAGTCCTTTCATTAACTGAAAATTCTTCTATTCTTCTGGGTCTTCCAGTGGTTTACAGCCTCTTTGCAGTCAAAATTTTCAAAGTCCTGTCCTTCCATTGATATCATCAACAGTGCATTGGTAATTTTGTTTAAAAGTCTGTTTCTTAGTTCTGTTTTTATTCTCTTTAGAGTGGAAAACCCTCTTTCACAATCTGTAAATATAAAACAGTCAACATGAGCTGAATTAAGCATGATATGTAGAGACAGAAACATTATATTCAATACATTTGTATGTTTGATCATGCCTTAATTAACTTTCAAATTATTTTGTTTTCAAAATACTCTTTAATCTAATGTTTGTGTGTTTAAAAATGTATTTTATAAAAAGAAAAGCAAAAAAATTACCTGCAGTTGATGTTGGCAGCAGTAAACCAACAGCTGCCAGTTTTGATAACAGAGGGAATCCTGTCACCAATTTCCCAGCCACCAGCTCCATTACCATGCTTGTAGACATGGACCTCAACTTGTCATCATTAGAGAGAGTTGTTTTCAGCAGTCTCCATTCTTGATGTAATTCCAACTTGTCAATTTCAAAGTGTTGGGAAAGCATCTATAAAATAAAGTAAATACTTAACCACAATAAATTATTAAAAATCTAACAGCCCAATACATACACATGTGAAACAAAATTATGTGGTTGTATTAGTAATCAGTAATCTGAAAAAGAGATTAAATTTACCTCAATTTGGTCTGTACCATGGGCAGCACTTTCCTCAGGATCCTCTGGTATGTTGGATGGATCAAACAGGGAGAAACTCTCCAAAAGAGGCAAGTCTGGAAATCTCTTCTCCAGGTTTTCAACTACTTTGTCCAGATAAGGAGCATAGACCTGAAATATAACATGTTACTTTTGTTAAGACTTGCACATTTATTGTCATTCAAGACTAAAAATTAAATACATTTAAGTCTTCAATCACATGACTAAACAACAAAGTTAACAGAAATTTACATCTATAAATTTGAAACTTACATCTTTTTCAAACTTTTCCTTTTCTTCTTGAGAGGGAAGCTTAATTTTGAAGTTGTCATTCACCAAGTTGGTAATCACTGTTTCAATGGATGAAAAATACTCTCCATGCTGGCTTTTGAAAGCCTGGACAGTTTTGATGGTACCATTTATCAGTGGACGTACAATGGTGTAATCTGCATCTCTCTTCTGGAAGTATACAAGAAGTAATAATATAGAATTAGTTTGTTCATCTTAATAACTTTAATCATATAAATTATTCAGTTATTAAAGATAGTTTCAAGTAGTTAATGTATTTGAAGAGTCTTGCAACAAAAGTTATCAGATTTATACAAAATACATTGTAATATATTTATTCAGTAAATTAGTGTATTTTGATTATCTACCTGTAAAGCCTTTGAGAGCTGTGATAGAGGGGGTAGTAAGTCACACATCATATACAGAGTAGCTATGAAGTCAAACTTCTGTACAAAGGTTGCTAGGCCCAGAGCTTGTGCATCACATCTCTCTTTGGCTTCCCTCTCAAGACTGCTAATGATAGAAGGCAGACATTTCCTGATGGACTGAACAGCTTTATCATGGGACAACCACCTTACATCCTTGGCTTCTGTTATCTTTATTACTGGTTCATGAAGAATATCCTGAAAATTCAAGAGTAAGAACATAAGTTTCCTGTGATTTTTAAAATTTACATTCAGCTTACTTAATTTCATGTTGTGATCATCAGAGATATTTTTCTTTTTCTGATTAAAAATATATTTTACCTGAATTTGATGGAGAGCTGCCATTCTGACTGGACTATACTGGTAAAATCTGTAAAGTTGCTCCACAATAGCCTTGAACTTCTTCAGGTATGGAATAGCACCAGCTGCCTGTGAACTGGCTAAGGCTAGTCGATGAGCTACACAGTGATTGGCAATTAGATGGGGTACAGACTCTTTCAACAAAGCAGCTACACCTCCTTTTCGACCAAGCATAACTGATGCTCCATCACTTCCAATGGCACACATTTTTTCCAGCGGTGCTCCTATCTCCTCTAAAGTCTGTACAATTGCTGTCTTGATGGTCTCTGCTTTTCCGTCAAATAACTCCATCATTTTGAGGAAATGTGTTGAGCTCTTCCCATCCTTCAAAAATCTAAAATTAAAACATTTTTGTTAAATAATAATCTGAATATCAGATCATAATACATAATACTACATGCTACAGTAAACAAAAAAGAAGGTTAATAAAATTCATCAACAAATTATAAATCATCAAACAGCTTCAGTAATTCACCTTCAGATTCTTGCTTAAGATAAATTAAACAATTCGTTACCTAACATAGAGTATCAGCTCTTTTTTCACAGCAACATCAGTAGTTTCATCTATCATTATACTGTAAACTGGTGACTGGTTCAGATCTTTGATAATGGGACTACCCACTACACTCTGAAATGACATCACTGCCTCTTGTATGAACCTTTCGGAAGTATATTTAGCATTCTCTCCAATCTTCAATGCATTCAGAACATCTACACCCAAGTCTTTGCCTGAAAAAAGCAGCAAAAATTACAGTTATTGCACTTAGTGGTTTCACAGTCTGGAAAAAAATCATGATTGTAAACAATATTGATCAAGCAAAATATATAATAAAACAAAGATTGAAACATGTGCATGTACATGCAGAATTTGAATCTGAAAAATAATTTTCTGTTCAATTTTAAATTTAGATTAGGCTGTAATCAAGCATAATTCTGATAGGCAAACAACTTACAAAGATTCATCAGGGGTACATAGTTGGTTGTATGAGGTAGTTCTCTTTTACACAGCCAGTACAAGCACTTCATAGCTGCTTCCATTGCCATCTCATTCAGTGTTAGTTC
This sequence comes from Lithophaga antillarum, assembly GCA_028566495.1. Classification (NCBI taxonomy): domain Eukaryota; kingdom Metazoa; phylum Mollusca; class Bivalvia; order Mytilida; family Mytilidae; genus Lithophaga; species Lithophaga antillarum. The sequence goes on from JAOXYI010286902.1 coordinate 5,444, forward strand.
TTTCTCAAGTGCTGAGGTAAGACTGGTGTTGGTCAATACACGGGCACCTTCAAAAGCAAGTGCCTCTTTGTGAGTTTCACTACGTGCATGTCTTGTCAAACTCTCTCTAACTAACCATGAGCATGGCAAGTCTACCCAAACAGTTTTCCCTGGTACACTCTTCTTTGGCCTACGCTGATGTCTTATACACAGGTCACACATCATACCTGCAAGAAATTTCCAAATACTGGTTTGAAACTTCAAAATTATTCTTGAAAAGATCCTTTTCCCTATTTAATTGATCACAAGAATTTCAGAAGAATTTTTTTCAAGTTTAAAAAAATAAAACATAAACTGGAAAAAAAAATATTGAAAAATGTAACTAATGAACAAACCAAGACAAAAGGAACAATCAGAAAATGAGCTAAATTAATTTGTTCGCAAGTTATACTCAGATTTATACGTAATGATCCTTAGACAAGAAATTTCAAACAAACTAAAAAGAACGAACCTCCGTCCACCTTCTTGAGCCATGCAAACTCGGAAAGCCAGTTTTCATTAAATCCAGACACACGATGTTTTCCATTTTCACTAGACTTCAGACGTTTGGGAGCTGGAGATTCCACCGTTTCCAAATCACTGGAATCATTCTCTGTTACTGTTTCTGGTGGTATATTTTCCTTAGTAGATGATGGTAAAGTTGTAAAAAAATTTCTGATCCCCCCGCCGGCTGAACGTTTAACTCCTTTCTTGAACATAATGATGACAAAGTTGGAATGTTTAAACATTTTACATCTACTCTATATAAAAGCTTAAAATTTTTAGTGACACGATGAAAAATAATATACAACGGAAGGTGTTTCATTGCGCTGTTGTCAGGTATGACAAGTGTATAATATACACACTTCATCTCCAAATTTATTCTACATTTCCAGGTGAAAAGATCGTGTATTGTCATTGACTGGCACGTGTAGGTTACTGTGATTCTGTCAATTTCAAAAATTCCATTGCTGACATCGATCGGCACGTGTACATTGTTTTAATCAGCTTCCGTCATTTAGTGTATTTTGGGACACCTACAGTATACAAAAATCATGATTGGTCCATTAAAAATAGTTTTGTGAATTCTGCTACCTGGAGTGGGGAACCTACGGTATACAAAAATAACGATTGGACAGTTAAAAATAATTAAAATATATCGACCAATGAGAATGCCGTTCTATTTCCATTAACGAGCATTCAATACACAAAACATTTTCAAAAGTCTACGGTAATGCATTACCTTTATCTGAAATTTTATTAAAGTGACAAGGCATTAATGGATAGAAAAACCGATCATCACACTCTTTCTACTTAAGTTCGATGAGAGTAGATAACACGGGGATGAAACTGAAATTTATTCCCTATCAATGTTGTACACCTGCATGAAGTCGTTTCTCTCGCCAGCAATCAATCGCTAATCTTTACTTTATTTGTTAAACTGATTATCATGACGCTGCGGGATTAGGTCTGAAGGCGCTGCGGGTGATTAACACGCTGCGGTAACTGAGAATTTCAAAGGAAGGCGCTGCGCTGACGCAGTGTCATATCGATCTGCGGAGGACGCTGATAATATCTTTTATTAAAGTAACATGCTCAAAAGAAATTTAAAGAAAACCTAGTGTTATAGGGGGTAATTTGTAATTGTCTGTAGACAAAGTAGATACCGAAGATGTCTTGTATTATCCTCCCTGTGAAAATCAAGTTATTTTAATATACATGCAGTTTCAAATTATTTTTCAGATCAAGAAAGTAAGTGTACAGGTCTCAAGAGGGACTCTCATATTTTCTTGCTTTTGCTTATAATCTTGCATCCATATGTACATTTTCACTCTGAAATTTATTAGTATTGATAACATATTGACTTATTGCAATTTATCAGCTACACATTGTTATTTATTTACATGTTACATGTGCTTCAGTGATTTCCCCTTGAAGCTCCTGCTGCTTAATAGGTAATTTTAGTTTGCCTTTGTGAAGTAAAGGAAGAACTAGATGGATTACCGCTGGTGTTCATGTCTGCATCTACATCCTTGTCCACTTTAACATCTTGACTTTTGATTTACTCAAACACTACAACAATACAAGATGAAACTTCATATGTAGATGCATGGTGATAATGCGTACCAAATTTAGCCAGATTTAGATTATCTTGAGCTCAGGGTCACTCAAGTCTTTTGACGCTTAAGAAATATATTTGGATACTGTTTATGTCAGAGTTCTAACACTATATGCAATATACATGTGGTCAACAAACTTAATATGTAGATACATGTTGATGATACACACAATATCCAAATAAATTTAGATGACCTTGACCTAAAGATCACCCAATGAAAATGTATTTGGGTATAGTTCTATGTCAGATTTACGTTTTGTTCAAAGATTATATATGATATTGTCATGAAACTTTATATGGAGATATATTAATGATGTACCAGACATACAGCTAACTTTAGACAGTCAAGTGTCACATTTACACAAAATATTGTATAAATAACTGTATAAAGTTATTGAATTTGTTTTTTTTGGTTATCTGCTTTTGCCAAAAACACTTGCAGAAGCTATATTTTTTATTTCATTTCCAATTACTTTTGTCTGTACATGTACATGCATTATTAATACTGTTCCACATTATGAAATCTAATTGCAAATTATAAAATTAATTTTCAGTCATGCAAGTGTTAGATAAACTAGTCATCCTTATTACAAATTCACGTGAACTTTTAAATGGAGGCTTTAAAAAATTACTCCCTTGGGACATTCAAACTCTTTGTAATTATTCTGTGATCGATATAAATATGAGGTTCAGTTAATCAGATTTCAGAGAATTGTTATTTTCTGTAACAATACTTTTGTTCAGGTGCTATTAGTTGGAATTCTGTGCTTTTAACTGTGTTTGTACAGATAATTTTTTTCAGTTGTTTAAGATATGTTGAATAATAGGAAATAATTGGTAGGAATTAGTTCCGTAAGGGAGATAACCAAAAAATGCCATAAGAATAATTGCATGAAGTGCTTTTAAAGTAACTTGTACAAGTGCATGCCCTGACTGATAGATGACCCTTACTTCAAGATCACACAATGTTTTGTATCAGAGTGTCATTTTGTTCAGAGACTACCGGGGTATGTGATATAATCATGAAACTTCATATATAGATACATGAGTTGATGAATTGAACAACATACATATGCAGCCAAAGTTAGATGACCTTGATTCTTAAGACACGTTTTGGAAAGTTTGTTTCATTTTTTTCAAAGACAATAAATATAGATATGGCACTTCATATGTATATATATATTAATGACATGAACAAATTCCAGCTAGATTTAGTTGACCTTGACCTCACGGTCACATACTCTTGAGAAGTATGTTTGTATGCAGGCTTTTGTCAGTTTCATTTTGTTCAGACACTATATGTGATATAATAAGGAACTTCAGTGTTGGTGCATATTGATAATGTACACAACATTCAGCTAAATTTAGACAACCTTGACCTCAGGGTCACCTTATTTGGTTACAGTTTTATGTCAGAGTTTATTTTTGTTCAAGGACTATTAGTGATATAGTCAGTAAACTTCATATGTAGATACATATGGGTAATGCACACAACATTCAGCCAAATTTAGATGACCTTGACCTTTATAAATAAACTTTGGAGAATGCTAACTTTGTAATCAGTGATTACACCTATGATTCTGATTATAGGTTTGTGTCTTAAGTGCACTGCTGTACTTTATTGCATCACCTGCATAGTATGGCCGACACATGAAGATCACTTCATTGTCGTCCACGTCATAACACCACAACTCCTCCTAAGCTTTCAGACTTGGCTTGCTTGATGGCCATCATACAGAGATGCATATTACGAATTTTAGTTTGGTTCATTAGTTGTACACCATATTTCGTCTTGATTATATTATGTGGTAATGAGAATATATGAGACAGATGTTGGTGGACTAACTGTAATAGTTAATGCACAAGAAATCTGCATTTTAAAAGATTGTTGCTTACGCTGGAAAATTATATTCATGAATTATTTAGATGCACAGTTTTTGATTAGTATCTGTAAAGTGTTGAAATAGACAAGTTGTCATGCTTTTTATAATCTCAGGTGTAGCTGAAATTTTACATCGGGTAAAACTCATAATCCTATATCTCTTGGCAGTTTACAGTCAGTATGCATTAATATAAAATAATGGTTAAAATAGATTTTGTATGTAGTATATTACCTTTTCAAGCCGGTAGAAGGAAATCGGCTGAAATTACAAGGAACAAGAAGTAATGGTTTTAAAATGATATTTACTATATAAATGTGTAAGAGGCTATAAGAAAACTGAGGGGAAAATGTATTGGAAGTCAAGAAAAGAATAAATTTTTCACAAAGTAAATGTAACAGATTTAAAGAGATAATATTGAATATATGTCAACTTGATAACCAATCCTCGATTTATTTTTTTATGTTAAGTCGACAGGAAGTAATTCATGACATTTTGTCACCTTGATACAAATTTTATTACAATAATCAGTGGAAATTTAAATGGTAACATATGTGGTCGGTTAATCTCATCTCTACTTCATTTCCCATTACAAACATAATATAGAGGAATTAATCTGAAATCAATTGTTTATTTTACTTCTCAAGTTGACAAAACATTTTCCTCTCTACAGCATTGTATTATAACTTGATATTTAATGTTTTTATGATCTTTTATGCTTATAAACCTTTTTTTTTTTATTTTACCCACACAGCAAAACTGTGGGGGTCATTTGATGTGCACAGTCCATTATACCAACATACATCAAGTAATATTGCAGAAGATTTAATATAGGATTAAACGCGCTTTGAAATAAGTTTAGTGATGTAAAGTTTGTGAGTGGAAGGCAGAGTTTACACACCGATAAACTCATTTCAAAGCGATTTTTATCCTTATAATTCCATTCTAAAAATAAATAATTTAAACGTTTGCTTTATAAAAGCAAAGAAATATACTGAAGTTTTGAGGCAAAAGATCGCCGCCATCTTGTTTTTCTGAAAAAGAATTTATCAATGTGTAAACTTTTATGACCAA